>WBZZ01005614.1:220000-223578 GCA_019918135.1 Paulinella micropora
ATAAGATAACATAACATAAGATAACATAACATAAGATAAAATAACATAAGATAATAGCATAAGATAATATAACATAAGATAACATAACATAAGATAACATAACATAAGATAACATAACATAACATAACATAAGATAACATAACATAAGATAACATAACATAAGATAACATAACGTAACGTAATAACGACACGTAACGACACGTAACGGAACGTAACGGAACAGAACGGAACAGAAAGGAAAAGAACGGAACAGAACGGAACAGAACAGAACGTAACGTAACATAACATAACATAACATAACATAACATAACATAATATACATACTTTGCATTACATTACATTACATTACATTACATTACATTACATTACATACATACATACATAAATACATACATACATACATACGTACGTACGTACGTACGTACGTACGTACATACATACATACATACATACATACATACATACATACATACGTACATACACATACATACATACATATATACGTATGTACGTACGTACATACATACATACATACATACATACATACATACATACATGCATACATACATACATACATACATACATACATACATACATACATGCATACATACATGCATACATACATACATACATACATGCATACATACATACATACATACCTACGTGCATGCATGCATACATACACATACATACATACATACATACATACATACATACATACATACATACATTCATACATACATGCATACATGCATGCATGCATGCAGACATACATACATACATACATACATACGTGCATGCATGCATACATACACATACATACATACATACACATACATACATACATACATACATACATACATACATGCATACATGCATACATGCATGCAGACATACATACATACACACATACATACATACATACATACATACATACATACATCATACATGCATACACATGCATACATATACATACATACATACATACATACATACATACATACATACATACATACATACATACATACATACATGCATGCATTGTATGTATGTATGTATGTATGTATGTATGTATGTATGTATGCATGTATGTATGTATGCATGTATGTATGCAGACAGACATTTTTGTCACCTCTCTCGTATTCTAAATACTGCTAAAATACTTTTTTACACCATCTTGCCACATTTTTCCCGACAGTGCCACCTTTCACCTCTTTTTCACGCACCTTTCCGTTCCCACGAAAATGGTTACCCCCTTTTTCAGTCCCAAAAATTTCGCTAACACACGTGTTTTTCTGTCTTGCCCCCCTTTCTTGCTTGCGCCCACAACCACACGTATGCTCGTCCTCAGCATGCTCAATCTATCTGTTGCCTTCCTGCACATAACAGATTCCAATCTTCAATCCATCTCCTCCTTTCCTCCCATCACACCTCTACCCTTTTCCCCAACTTTCTATCTCCTACATATCCTTTTTCACCATCAGTCCTAACCCACAAGTCATATATCCATTCCATAACCCATTTTTTCCATTTTTGTCACATGTCCGTAAATGATAATGCACTCATGGGGTGGCCATGTTGTCTGGTGTGTGCTCTATGCAATTCGGATTCGGTCCTTCTCTTCTCGACACACCCTTGGCAATATGGCCATTCCAATGTCAAACGGTAGTATCTCTCCTGCCCATCACTCCCATTTTTATTCATCTCCCCCTTATATTCCTTTGCCTCTACAATCTATCCATGCACTACATACACTTGCCCACATCTATCCAAACCAAATCTCGGAAATTCAGCCAAAGTCACGCCTCGTTCCAACAAACAGGTACTTCATATGATACACATTGGCACAACTTGAGAGAGCGTAAGCTGCGTGTGTCGTTCTCGCAGATGGTGGGAGGACTATGTGAGTCACTCCATCTTAAAACATACATACATACATACATACATACATACATACATACATACATACATACATACATACATACATACATACATACATACATAACATACATACATAACATACATACATAACATACATACATAACATACATACATACATAATATACATACATACATACATACATACATATTTACATAGGTATGTACCTTTGCTCTTCTTCTGAGCAGGCTCCGGTAGACCGAACTGCAATCCAACACCACAGATAGATAGATAGATAGATAGATAGATAGATAGATAGATAGATAGATAGATAGATAGTGTGTGTGCTTGTGTGTGTGTGCGCGCGCGCGCGCGCGTGTGTGTGTGTGTGTGTGTGTGTGTGTGTGTGTGAGAGAGAGAGAGAGAGAGAGAGAGAGAGATAGAAAGAGAGAGAGAGGAGAGAGAGAGAGAGAGAGGATAGATAGATGGATAAATAGATGGATAGATAGATAGATAGATAGATGGATGGATAGATATCTAGATAGATAGATACATAGGTAGATAGGTAGGTAGGTAGATAGATACATAGATAGATAGATAGATAGATATATAGATAGATGGATAGATAGATAGATAGATAGATAGATAGATAGATAGATAGATAGATAGATAGGTAGGTAGGTAGGTAGGTAGGTAGACCCTTGCGCGGCGTGCGGCGGCTTTTTCAGCCTCAGACTCTACCAGTGGCACCCCAAACCGCTCCGCCCTGCATATATATATATATATGTATGTACGTATGTACGTATGTATGAATGCATGAATGCATGAATGTATGTATGTATGTATGTATATATGTATATATGTATATATGTTCGTATGTATGTATGTATGTACGTATGTATGTATGTATGTATGTATGTATGTATGTATGGGGCGACATTGGACCGCCGAGTGACCTTCTCTTCTTCTTTTCCATTTGTGCGTCGTGTTCAGCGGTGCCGGCGGGCGCGCTGGCTGCAGGCGTCGCGCTTGTGGCCGAAGCCTCATCCTCCTTCGCCGACACTGCAAGCGCACAAACACATGCACACACACACATATGCACACTGACACACAACCGTGAAAGACACGGAACAGACCACCCCCCCCCCCCCCTCCCCCCCTTTCCTCCTTCACTGTACAAATGTCTTGTTTTGTGTGTCGTGTATGTGTGTTTGTGTGTGTTTGTGTGTGTGTGTGTGTCCGCTTTCATGGCTTCTCCAGGCCGGGCATGCTGCTTGCAATATATGCATGTGTTGCGTATGTCACTCTGCATGCAATATAAGGCGCCTTATGTATGTCAATTGCGTATGTCAATGTCTTTTTGTGTGTGGTATATCTATCTTGCCTGGAGCGGTCTCGAGGCCTGGCATGCTGCTTGCCGCGGCAGCTGCGGGCGCCGCAGAGGCCGCAGCAGCCGCCTGCGCGCATTAATATATATAATACACATACACATAATACACATACACATACACGTACACGTACACGTACACGTACACGTACACGTACACGTACATGTACATGTACATGTACACGTACACGTACACGTACACGTACACGTACACATACACGTACACGTTCACATACACATACACATACACATACACATACACATACACATACACATACACATATACACATACACATACACATACACATACAC
>WBZZ01005616.1:0-2500 GCA_019918135.1 Paulinella micropora
ACTGCCTTTTTGCCCCTCCACTGCCTCACTACTGCCTTTTTGCCCCTCTGCTGCCTCACTACTTCCTTTTTGCCCCCTCTGCTGCCTCGCTACTGCATTTTTTCCCCTTCTACTGCCTCACTACTGCCTTTTTGCCGGTCATGCTTTGCCTCACTACTGCCAGTCCCTCTCTCTGCTGCCTCACTACTGCCTGACTGCTGCCTGTTTGTTCCCTCTACTGCCCCACTACTGCCTTAATGCCCCCCCTCTACTGCCTCACTATTGTCTTTATGTCCATCTACTGCCTCACTATTGCCTTTATGTCCATCCACTGCCTGACTACTGCCTGATTTGCTCCTCTACTGCCTCACTATTGCCTTTACGTCAATCTACTGCCTTACTACTGCCTTTTTGCCCCCTCTACTGCCTCACTATTGCATTTTTGCCCTCTACTGCCCCACTACTGCCTTTTTGCTCCTATACTGCCTCACTTCTGCTTTTTTGCACCTCTAATGCCTCACTACTGCCTTCTTGCCCCCTCTACTGCCCCACTACTGCCTTTTTGCCCCCTCTACTGCCTCACTACTTCCTTTTGACCTCTCTACTGCCTCACTACTTCCTTTTTGCCCCTCTACTGCCCCACTACTGCCTTCTTGCCTCCTCTACTGCCTCGCTACTGCCTTTTTTCCCCCTCTCCTGCCTCTCTACTGCATCTCCGCCGACAACCCATTAGACTTCATGCGCCTTCGCGCGATGTGGTACTTCCTTACTCCTCTACTGCCTCACTACAGCCTTTCCCCCTGACTACTTTACTTCACTATTGCCTCACTTTTGCCATTTACGCACACTACTGTCTCACTACGGCCTTTCTCCCCCTCCCCCCCCCCCCCGCCCTCCCCTCTCCCCCCCCCCCACCCCCCCTCTCCTCCCTCCGTCGCCTCGCTCGCTGCTTCCTATTTCACCTCTCTGCTGACTCATATCGATGCAATATGTAGATAGAAGATAGATAGATAGATAGATAGATAGATAGATAGATAGATAGGTAGGTAGGTAGGTAGGTAGGTAGGTAGGTAGATAGATAGATAGATAGATAGATAGATAGATAGATAGATAGATTGATAGATAGATAGATAGATAGATAGATAGATAGATGCATAGATAGATAGGTAGGTAGGTAAATAGGTAGATAGATAGATAGATAGATAGATAGATAGATAGATAGATATAGATAGATAGATAGATAGATAGATAGATAGATAGATAGATAGATAGATAGATAGATAGATAGATAGATAGATAGATAGAACATAGGAAGATAGATAGGTAGATAGATAGCTAGATTGATCGAGCTTCAGTCTCCCACTGTCAATCTATCTATCTATCTATCTATCTATCCTATCTATCTACCTACAGCACTTGCTCTGCTTCACAGAGAGAAAGAGAGACAGAGAAAGAAAGATAGAGAAATAGAGAGAAAGAGAGAGAGAGAGAGAGAGAGAGAGAGAGAGAGAGAAAGAAAGAGAGAGAGAGAAAGAAAGAGAGATTTTCACTTGACGCTAGGAAAACGTCCTGAACTCCCCCTTTCCCCCCCCCTCTTTTTTTCCCCTCTTTTTTTTCTTTCTTTCTTTCTTTCTTTCTTTCTTTCTTTCTTTCTTTCTTTCTTTCTTTCTTTCTTTCTTTCTTGCTTTCTTCTTGCTTTCTTTCTTTCTTTCTTTCTTGCTTTCTTTCTTCTTTCTTTCTTTCTTTCTTTCTTCTTTCGTTCGTTCTTTCTTTTTTTTTTCTTTCTTGCTTTCTTTCTTTCTTTCTTTCTTTCTTTCTTTCGTTCTTTCTTTCTTTCTTTCTTTCTTTCGTTCTTTCTTTCTTTCTTTCTTTCTTTCGTTCTTTCGTTCGTTCTTTCTTTCTTTCTTTCTTTCGTTCTTTCGTTCTTTCTTTCTTTCTTTCTTTCTTTCTTTCTTTTCTTTCTTTCTTTCGTTCTTTCTTTCGTTCGTTCGTTCTTTCTTTCTTTCGTTCTTTCTTTCGTTCTTTCTTTCTTTCTTTCTTTCTTTCTTTCTTTCTTTCTTTCTTTCTTGCTTGCTTTCTTGCTTGCTTTCTTGCTTGCTTTCTTGCTTTCTTTCTTGCTTTCTTTCTTTCTTTCTTTCTTTCTTGCTTTCTTTCTTGCTTTCTTTCTTGCTTTCTTTCTTTCTTTCTTTCTTGCTTTCTTTCTTTCTTTCTTTCTTTCTTTCTTGCTTTCTTTCTTTCGTTCTTTCTTTCGTTCTTTCTTTCGTTCTTTCTTTCGTTCTTTCTTTCGTTCTTTCTTTCTTTCTTTCTTTCGTTCGTTCTTTCTTTCGTTCTTTCTTTCGTTCTTTCGTTCTTTCGTTCTTTCTTTCTTTCGTTCTTTCGTTCTTTCTTTCTTTCTTTCTTTCTTTCTTTCTTTCTTTTCTTTCTTTCTTTCTTGCTTTCTTGCTTTCTTGCTTTCTTTCGTTCTTTCTTTCGTTCTTTCTTTCGTTCTTTCTTTCTTTCTTTCTTTCGTTATTTTTTTCTT
>WBZZ01005616.1:60000-67500 GCA_019918135.1 Paulinella micropora
TTAAAATTTTTTTTTTTTTAACGAAAAAAAAACGACATATCACTGTGTAATCACCTAGGCAACTTTCATTTGATTTCTTCTTTCACTTTCACAAGTTTTATTCATATCTCTCAATCTTCCCACTCATCTGTAAGGGTGGCATGGTACCTATTAAATAGCAGTGTGTGTGGGTTTTGCTGCTATCTTGTATCACACATATTACTGTCAATTCATGATATGTGGATCAGAATTACTGACAATTCGGTTTACTATATCCATCATGACAGTGCGGGCGGCGTTCAGCAATTCCAATCATATAGAGCTGATTCCGACGATTCCGGTACCATGCCACATGTATCAAACACAAACGCGTCGAATCCATACAACTGGATTCAGTTCTCTGTTCAAGGGCCCCGTTCTGTATCATGGCACATGATGTTAACAATTGAAATAACGTTCAAGTTGGAGCTTATCTCGGAGTGAGGTGACCGGGGACGCCTTAATAATAAACCGGCGGAGCCTCCGAGCACCTCTGAGCAGCTTACATCATGAATCGTAAGGGTTATGAGCCTTGTAGCCTGATTCAGAAGCTATATTACCTGCAAACATACTTGAGTTTGTATTAATATACAACTCTTCAAGTAGGCAAATACAACGAACTCGTATTAAGAACACTATGGCTGCATTGAGCCCTGACTCTGTATGAGCAGGTGAAATACCAGTAAATAGTAGAGAGGTTACTTCGTTTATTTACGTAATTTCGACTCGAACTCGTTGCAGGTTTGAATGCATTTTACTATCGAGGATGAATCGTAGATTGGCGTTACCCTTGTCCATAAATTTACCGCAACGTGCGTGTTTCACGAGAAATAGTGGGAAAAGCAATAAAGTGGGAAAAATATTAGTACAACTTATGATAATTGATTTTTTCTAAAAAAATCTTTGACTTGCCATGATCGTTTGAAATCATTTTTGAATTAAATCATGAGTCGAAAACTAATTAGTGAAATCGAAACGTCGTGCAGAGGAGAATCTAATGAACCAGTCAAAAAGTGAATTATCAACTATAATATTTTGGTCGGTCGTTAAGGCGCTCAATCTGATAGATAGCCCCCCCCCCCCCCCCCCCATCTTCAGATCTAATTGTTGAGTTGAGTCACGGTTGCATACAGAATGAGTGATTAACGAACGAAGTATGATGTCTCGCTTTAAAAAAAAAGAGGTGGATAATAAATCAGCACGTACACAGACGTCTCCTGCGCCCGATCCGTTGCTCAGAAAAACAAGGGCCGCCGCAAGGCAATCAAGGAGTGGAAGGTTGGTGACACAGTCACCGTCTACCGCCCTAAGCTCTCAAAGCAAGCAGTCTTTCAATTCGAATGCATCTACACGATCTTGGAGCAGGTCAACTCCAATATCTTCAAGCTTCGCCACCTCAAGACCAACAAGATATTGAAGCGGATCGACCGCTCATACCTCTCCCCGTGCACTGCTCCCACCGATGGCGTCTCCCCGCTTAACTCAGTCGCAGTGGATAACTATGATGACGACACTGTCAGCTACACCATTGGTGAAGTCGTTGCATTCATCGACCGCAACCAAGTCAAGCTTGGCATCGTTTTAGATGAGGACCCGGAGAACGAGGAAGGTGAGCTTGTGGTTCACCAATTCGATACAACCTCGGACACCAACACTTTCTTCCGTTCCATCTACGAAGACACGGAGGACAAAGCTACTGTCAGGCTGAGAGCTGGAACAAGCCCCTAGCTTCCTCGAAGCCCCTCCTCTTCGATATCACCAACGATCAAGTCGTTCATCGCCACATCGAGTGGCGTCCCTTCAAGAAGAACAAGAACAAAGGCTGACTCCCCGCCAATGTTCTTACGCGTCTTCGAGGTACCCTCATCACAGGCGAAAGCTTCCCGGGCCCGTTGCACGTCTTTCAGAAAGGCAAGAAAGCAAAGCCCAAGGAATAGCCACCCCCATTCTCAAGTGGGTTGTACTTATCGTATTAGCATTAGCTTCACCCGCCCACCGCCCAGCGCTTTTCCCACTTGAACCGTCATCGTCCCTAGAATAATTACGCCATGACCAGCGTGCCACCGGTTACCGTCCATGTAAGTCCTTGATCGCCTCTTGTGCCTGCAGGTCAACGATCATTCTCACCGAAATTGAACTCATCAGTGGCTATATCGGCACGGCATATTTAGTGCTTCATTGGTTCATCTCGGCTATGTGATACCCAACCACCTAACTTTATACTGCTCGACATCGCTCCCCGATATATATATATATATATATATATATATATATATATATCATCGCTCGCTACTGCGCCCGGGCCTGAATGTCACAGTCCCGCTGCGAATCATGCATATCTGGCCCCGGCTGATCATAATCATCTCCGCATCGCGCCAGTATAGACGCATCATTCTTTTACTCCCCTATGGTTTAAGAGACTTATTATCCACCTCTCTTTTTCATTTTGAACGGCTGTGCAGGCGCGGCGTTTGCATGTATGATGTGCGCTGTGACGGCTGTGCAGGCGCGGCGTAGCAATTCGATCTGCTCTACAGACTGAAACAAAAGCGTAGGGGAAGCGTAGGGGGGGGGGTTCTTCGATTCCCCGGAAATTGTCACTGAGGCGGAGGCGCGTGCAGTGACGATTTCTGGGGAATCGAAGAAATCCAGTGTGCACCGGGGTTTGCGCGCTAGCATGCACTCAAAGGCGGCTGTACCTGTAGCCGTGGACGCATAAGTGTTCTGGGCGAAGGAGAGGGACAGGATGATGCTAGGCCAGTTCGATTTATCTGCCTTGGGCAGAGATCGGATCGCCGTGCGGATCGCCTTGTGTCGGCAGTCCACGAAGCCGAGTTGATAGTGAGAGTAGGGTGCGGTGGTCAGCTAATCGAGGCAGGCCTCACTGCAGAAGCGCTTGGCCAGAGTACCTACAAGCGAGCTGTGGTAGTCGGAGAAGATGGACTCCGGAAAACGAAAGATGTATGCCCATCGGTTGAGGATGATCTCAACAGTCTCTTCGGCAGAAGTGGAGATGCAGGGGACGAATTGGAGAAATCCTGAGAAGAGATCGATGATCGTCAGGATGTACTGAAAAACAGCGCCCGGGATGCCGACGTGCATATGATCGATGCCGATGCTTTAATCTTGATTGCTTCACTTCAGTGAAGAGTAGCGGCCGTGATTGAAGGGTAGGTGAGGCGGGCGTGGACCAATTGGCAAAAGTGGCAGTCGCGGAGGGAGGCGAGGACATCAACGTGCATGATATCCGTGCCGTCGATACGGAACCAAATGTAGCGCTCCTTGATGAAGGGGACGGGTGTCGGCGCTTTGGTGTGGTTTTGCATCAAGTGGGTGTAGTTGATCAGAGGGCGGCGTAGCTCTTCTGGGACGTAGATCTTCAACGTTGACTGTTCGGCGTCGACGAGGACGGCGAGGCCTGGAAGGAGAATCACTTCTGTTGATCCGGCGGAGACGGTGGGGACGCCGTTGGTCCACAGAGGGGTCGTGAAGGCGTCTTGTCGTTGCACGTCCATGATTTGCTGGCGCGTAACACGCGCGGCGTGTGAGATAGCGACAAGAGAGTATACGTAGTGCTGTTTCATGCCGAGGCAAAACACTAGCCACACTAAGTTATCATCAAGGAATAGGATCTTGCGATACATCTCGACTGCCTCTTGTGGGAGGATGTGGTCCGGGACGCAGTGGACGAGATCTTGCTGCATGAGCAAGGCAAATGGCTTACGAAGGTCAAACATGTCACGCGCGACGGCAGGAGAGCGTTCAGCAGCGGGGATGACAATAGCCAGATCCCACTGTGCTTGAACGTTTCGTAGTGTTGGGCTAGCGCGGATGATGCGGTAGGAGAGGGATTTGAGTTTCGTCTCCAAGGCGGCATGCGTGCCTTCGACAGCGAGCTAAAGAGTTGAGCACGCTCTATGCAGTGGAATAGTTGCGAGAAGCTGTAGGGTAGCTTCGGCTTCGCCGATGAGGGTCGGGACGTCTGGGCTTATTCAAATGATACTGGACAGACCATCCGGGAGGTTTTGCTTATCGGGGAGGTAGTCTATCTTGAAATGAATAGTTTATAGATTTTTCAAGACTCGTGACTATCCGACGATCATGGGGCCCGCGAGCGTGCCATAACCACAAGTGTGGCTGGTGGTAGGTGACGATGATGAGCTCGTGATCGCTAGCGTCAATATAATAGCGGCACTGTTGATCTCAGTAGATGACTCAGTATGCCTCTTGCACGTAGATCGCTCAGTGGGCCTGCGTGTCAGTGAAGTTGAGAGAGAAGTATTGGATGATCGGGACGTTGCGGTCAGGGCCAGTATGAAAGGCACCACCGATGCATATTTACCTAGCGTCAGTCCGAAGGCAAAGACGATGAGAAGATTAATGCTTGGCCAGGAAAGGAAGCGTAGTAAGCACCGCGACACTGCGGAGCTTCTTCGTACATTTCCGCTCTTCCAGATTTAGGTATTGCTGTTGACATTCAAGACAACAGCAAAAATTAGTTTTTCATTTTTGTGTCAGATTTTCATTTTTGTGACAGTTTTTCATTTTTGTGACAAAAATTCAAATTTTCAAATTTAACGGTAACATTTCGCGAAAATTTACGATATTTTGCGGACGAATATAGCCGTTAATTTGAAACATTCAAATTTTCACCCAAAATCAAAATTCCAACCAAAACTGAAATTCCAACCCAAACAGAAAAATCAATTTTTTTTGTTGTCTTGAATGTCAACAGCAATAAGGTTGAACGATTGGTCGGGCGTGAGTGGATTTAAGCAAGTTCGTAAGAGGGGGCTACGAGGCGAGAGTAGTTAGCACCATGGCGACATCTCAAAATGTTGTCTACAAGTGGGAAAATTTTTCCAAATATAAGAAAAAAAATCTGTTTTTGCATTGAATGAAAAGCTTTCCCAGTCGAAGTTCGTCTAATATTAATCAAAAAGACAGTTGTTTGCAATCAAGCTGAGATTGCTTGAGTGTTGTACATCTGCTTGTGGGACGGGCCGGGCGATCCCTTGTCATATTCTCGTTTCTAAAAGTACATCGTAGCATAGTGTGTCCGTCTGTGATCACTTTCACAGAAATCTAACCACTTTTTTAGCGGCGGGCCGGCCTGACAGATCACGGGAAGAATATTTTGACGGGCCGGCCTGTCTTTTTTGCGGAAACGCAACCTTTTTTTCGCTATGAATTCCACTTGGGAAAAATCGGGCCGTCCTGTTTTTCTATTTAAAAAAAAAAGTTTTGAAACTTTCCCCAGTCTGTAGTGGTAAAAATAAAAACGCTGTGGGAGTGTGTTTATTCGAATAGGCTATTTCTATACTAGCTATAGACGGGCGATCCCCTGTCATATTCTCGTCACTATGTTACAAAAAGATGGTTTTCTGTACGGTTATTATCCATTTGCATGTTGAAATATAGAAACCAGGTAAATCATAGTAGTAGTGTGTACATACGTATAAATTAACTGGATATATGCATGCATATATTACATTTGATTCATTCGATCTGATACAGCAGGTGCCAAGAAGCAGTGGGGAATTTTTTTCTATCGGTCACCTCCACAAAATGTGGTCAGGTTACCGATAAAACTACATATGCGCCGCGCCAAATTTGACGTGTTTTGCGGGCTCGCCGGCCCGGCTCACCCGCAAACAAAATTTGTGGCTAGCCGCATAATATAGTACTTTGGCGAAGATGAACGATTGACAGGCAATTAGATACATGGAAAAGTACACTAAAACAAATTTTAGTACTAAAAACACACATATTGCATGTAAAAATGCATGTATGTATATACATCTATGTATGTATGTATGTATGTACGTACGTACGTACGTACGTATGTATGTATGTATGTGTGTATGTATGTATGTATGTATGTACGTATGTACGTATGTACGTAAGTATGTACGTATGTATGTATATGTATGTATGTATGTGTGTGTGTATGTATGTGTGTATGTATGTGTGTTTGTGTGTGTGTGTGTGTGTGCGTGTGTGTTATGTATATACGTATGTATGTATGTATGTATGTATGTATGTATGTATGCATGCATGTATGTATGTATGTATGTATGCATGTATGAGTATAGTATGTATGTGTGTATGTATGTATATATGCATGCATGTTTGTATGTATGTATGTATGTTGTGTATGTATGACACAAGTATGTATGCTTGTTTGATTGTTAGTTTGCTATGTGAGTGACCAACCAAGCAAACCAACCAAGCCAACCAAGCCAACCAAGCTAACCAAACCAACCAACCAACCAACGACCAACCGACCAACCAACCGACCAACCAACCGACCAACCAACCGACCAACCAACCAACCAACCAACCAATTAATTCCGATCTATCGGCCCTTCCCGCCTTTGTTGATAGATCTTCACCGTTCTGGCTGGTAAATCAGGGCTTTCCCCGCTACCTAGGGGACCCTCAGGCCGGAGGTCCGATTCAGTTAAAGGAGCATCCACAGGATCCAGCCGAGGCGTCAGGGAATCTGAAAAAGAGCTGATTTCCGAGCTTTGGGAGCCCGTGCTGCTTGCCGAAGACCTCGCCTTAGTATTCCACAGCACAGGCTTTTGCTTGCCTGCCTTGTTGGGGAGGGGTGAATCCCACTGGATCAGACTGGGTAGGAGCGCAGCCTGGACAAGACTTTCCAAATTTGGGTGCGAGCCATTGCGAGAGCTGCTAGGCCCCGACTGAGTCCGTGTGAGTGGTGGCTGCATTTGGCCTTTCTCCTGGTGCATCAAGGTGGAAGGCTGGAACAAACTTGCCAAGTTCGGGTGGGAGCCCTTGGGGGAGCTTGCCTTCAAGCCGCCACGCTTGGCAGAGCCTGTTGGTGTAAGCGGGCGGACTCGGCTTGCGGGTGGTGTAAGCGGGCGGACTCGGCTTGCGGGAGTGAGCTCAAAAAAGCTGGAGTTCCTTTTGGGCGTGTTTGAGCTGCTGCCAGGACGGGGACTGTTGGGCTGGCTGCTTGTGTTGTCGGTGCTGACTTTGACTTCAGGACGCTCTCTGCCCTCCTTCTTGTCTTCGTACTCCTCGGAAAGAGTGCCGGCGGAGGAGGAGGCGGAGGAGGAGGAGGCGGAGGAGGAAGAGGAAGAAAGGGAGAAGCTAACACTCGAGCTGGTCTGAGACGGGAGACTTCCACGGACGGACTGCGCCTTGTCTTTGTCGGGGTATGAGATGATGGAGGAGTGAGGGGGTGCGTTGGAGATGCGATAGGTTTGTGAGGAGGGGGTAGAGGTCCTGGAGGAAAATTCCACGGTGTTAAGGGCGTCCTGGTTGGTGCTGGACTCGGTCTAGGAGGGAAGACGAGGGGAGAGGGAGGGAGGGAGGGAGGGAAGGCGAGGGGAGGGAGGGAGGGAGGGAAGGCGAGGGGAGGGAGGGAGGGAGGGAAGGCGAGGGGAGGGAGGGAGGGAGGGAAGACGAGGAGAGAGAGAGAGAGAGAGAGAGAGAGAGAGAGAGAGCGAGAGA
>WBZZ01005616.1:137500-140000 GCA_019918135.1 Paulinella micropora
ATAGGTAGGTATAGGTAGGTAGGTATAGGTATGGGTATAGGTATAGGTATAGGTAGGTGACCTCGCCACCAGGTCACCTACAGCGTTGGATTCAATCCAATCGTCAATGAAGGTGTTTAAATAGATAGATATATATAGGTAGGTAGGTAGGTATAGGTAGGTATAGGTAGGTAGGAAGGTAGGAAGGTAGGTAGGTAGGTATAGGTGCAGGTAGGTATTGGTAGGTGACCTCGCGCCACTTGGTCATCTACAGCATTTGATTCAATTGTCAATGAAGGTGTGCAAATAGATAGATATATAGGTAGGTATGTAGGTATAGGTAGGTATAGGTAGGTATAGGTATAGGTAGGTATTGGTAGGTGACCTCGCGCCACCAGGTCATCTACAGCGTTGGATTCGATCCAATAGTCAATGAAGGTGTTAAGTCGCCACACATCCATCAGACAGTCCGAACAAGTCTAAGACAAACACAACAACCCCGCCCCCCCCCCCCCCAAAAAAAAAAAAAAGCACACACACAAGCCAAGGCAAAATGAGACGGCCAGACAAACATGATTAGAGCTGTTCTACATAAGCCAGAATTCCTGGCTTCTGGTGCCACTTTCTGGGTTTGCATGTCTGAAAAGCCTGGCCTGTGGTGCCACTTTCTGGTTTTGCTTGCTTCCTGAAAAGCGTGGCCTGTGGTGGCCACTTTCGCACACCCGACACCCGAGATTGTGTGTGTGTGTGTGGGGGGGGGGGGGGGGGGGGGGGGTGGGGTAGAATGAGGCAAAAAATGAGGCAAATTACTGAGAAAAGCATGCCCCATGGGACATGCCAACAATTTCATGCATACAAGGGCAGGGTATAGCCGAAAATTTCCCAACTTTGCACTGGCTAACGTCTCTGCTCCACCGCCCATTCAGATTTCCGGGTTCTGGGTGTGAAAGTGGCACCACTACAGGCCAGGCTTTTCAGGAAAGCAAAATCCCAGCAAGTGGCCAGAAGCCCGGCATTCTGTGGTTGTAAAATGACTCTGATCCATTTGTAAGAGAAGTTCCTATTTCTTAAGTACAACGAACAATGACTTCAAGCGCGTTGATCTCAGTCAGTATTTGCATCTACAACCTGTGTTGTGGCTGATTAGAAAGCTCTTGATGAGAGCTTTCAAATGAGCCACTACACAAGCCGCAAAAGATCAGCACCGGCTGAGAACGAAACGTTTGAAGTCATTGCTCATGGTGGTTAAGTACAAGGAACTTCTCCGTTGAGGTTACCGTCCGTGCCCCCATGAAAAAGGCATTTGCCATAGCGAAGGTGGAGGGATGCGTGAGGGTCTGTAGAAAGGCGATCTATACATACATGCATACATGCATACACACATAAATACATACATACATACATACGCATACATACATACATACATACATACATACACATACATACATACATACATACATACATACATACATACCTTTCTGGTCCTGGATGCGGCCCCTGCCGCGATTCCTATAGATAGATAGATAGATAGATAGATAGATAGATAGATAGATAGATAGATAGATAGATAGATAGATAGATAGATAGATAGATAGATAGGTAGGTAGGTAGGTAGGTAGGTAGGTAGGTAGGTAGGTAGGTAGGTAGGTAGGTAGGTAGGTAGATAGATAGATAGATAGATAGATAGATAGATAGATAGATAGATAGATAGATAGATAGGTAGGTCGGTAGGTAGGTAGGTAGGTAGGTAGGTAGGTAGGTAGATAGATAGATAGATAGATAGATAGATAGATAGATAGATAGATAGATAGATAGATAGATAGATAGATAGATAGATAGGTAGGTAGGTAGGTAGATGGATAGATAGATAGATAGATAGATAGATAGATAGATAGATAGATAGATAGATAGATAGATAGATAGGTAGGTAGATAGATAGATAGATAGATAGATAGATAGATAGATAGATAGATAGATAGATAGATAGATAGATAGATAGATAGACAGATAGATAGATAGATAGGTAGATAGATGGATAGATAGATAGGTAGATAGATAGATAGATAGATAGATAGATAGATAGATAGATAGATAGATAGATAGATAGATAGATAGATAGATAGATAGATAGATAGATAGATAGATAGATAGATAGATAGATAGATAGATAGGTAGGTAGATGGGTAGATAGTAGATAGATAGATAGATAGATAGATAGATAGATAGATAGATAGATAGATAGATAGGTAGGTAGGTAGGTAGGTAGATGGATGGATAGATAGATAGATAGATAGATAGATAGATAGATAGATAGATAGATAGGTAGGTAGGTAGATAGATAGATAGATAGATAGATAGATAGATAGATAGATAGATAGATAGATAGATAGATAGATAGATAGATAGATAGATAGATAGATAGATGGATAGATAGATAGATAGGTACTGTATGAAGCTTGATAAAAGATGGGTGAGAGGAGGAGACATACATACATACATACATGCATACATAAATACATGT
>WBZZ01005616.1:162500-179823 GCA_019918135.1 Paulinella micropora
TTCCTGAGTGTTCTTTTCGGTTCCTTCAAAAACATGAATCGGAACTGCTTTAATGTTTGTATGATATGTTTTATTATAAGCATCAACAACCTCATGAATAATAGGAACCCATTGAAAATTTTCATTAAATTCCCATATCAAGTTTAATTCATTTCGTATTGTTCTAATAAACCTATCAATTATACCCATTGTTCTGTGATCACCTACTTGGACAGTTCTATGTTCAATATTATTTTGTCTGAAATATTCACTGACTTGTCCCTTAAACTCACCGCCATTATCTGAAGTAATTCTTTCAGGAACTTTTTTTGTAAATATTTTTTTTAACCCTTCTAAGACATAACCAGTTGTTTTATTTTTGACTGGCTCAATCCACCCACGACTGCTATATACATCAATAGCAACTAATCCAAAATTATAGTTAGCATTACCTTTCTTTGTCGCCACCTTTGACATATCCATTAAATCAATAAATACTTGACTTAGTGGTTTTGCTTCTGGTGAGGTTATCGTGTTCCATATCTTAGCGGGCTTTGATTGAAAATGTATTTCGGCCACTTCTTCAAGTTTTTCTTTCCGCTCAGTCTGCTCAGGAGTTTCTTGTTGCTGAGTATGTTTATGGTCCATTGATATTTTAGAATTGCGTTTCGTGCTCCGCACTCTCACTTATTCTAAAACATCGTTTTTTCTTTTTATTTTTATTTAATCGCAGACGATGTTTGTTGAAGACGTTGTAGATTCGACGAAGTCGAATCGGGTCTGAAACAAATATCAAAATTTTAAAAACACTCTATCTATTTCATTATTTTTTTCTTTCTTGCTTGGTTTTTCTGCTTGATTATAAACATTAACAGATATGTTTGACTTTTTACCTTTACCTTTCTTTACTGGTATTTCTTCTTCACTTTCTTCACTTTCGCTTTCGCTATCATCAGGTTCATGCTCAGGGACATGCTTTTTACTTACTTTCTTCTTTGCTTCCGCTTTCTTTCTTCTTATTTTCATCTTAGCTATCTTTTCAGCAATGATATCAGTAAAATCACATTCTTCATCGCTATCACTGCTTTCTTCTGGTGTATCATCTTGGTCTTTTCCATTAATGATATCATTTGCAACACCCATTTCGGCCATGCTGTTTATCTTTTCCTCCATCTCTTCATCATCGCCTACATAAGCCTTTCTACACTTTGCTAATTTCTCTTTTGCTATTTCTACCTTTTGCTGTTTCTTACTCTTAATACTTTCCACAGCCTTACCCCAGTTCTTACGACTTGCTTCGGGAGACGGCATTTATACTAAGATTAATATATTTTAGTATTTTTAAAATTAAATATTTAATTATATAATGTCCCAATATAAATCATTACTGGGCCTTAATGAGTTGGCTGTTGATAGTCTAAACATACTTAACTTAGACCTTACCAACACAAACATAGTCGGTCTGAATACAGACAGAGTGCCAGAAGATGCTGACCCCATAAATCTTTATTACACTGACGACCGCTTTGATACACGGCTCGCTTTAAAATCAACGACTGACCTTAAAGAAGGACTTAATTATTATTGGACTGATAACCGCTTTGACACACGGCTCGCTTTAAAATCAACTACGGATATCAAAGAAGGAAAAAATTTATACTACACAGAGCAACGAGTAAGGGATAATGACGAAGTCAAAGCCTCAACTCAACACAGAAGCAATACTTCCAATCCGCACCAAACAAGTTTATACAATTTGATAGACACAAACATATTTGCACAAGCAAGCGGACAATACTTAACTTTCAACGATGTAGAAGGTAAATGGAAGAATACACCACTTGGTTCAATTGACACACTTTCAGATGTAGTCATTACTGCACCAGTGGCGATGAATAGTTATCTAACATATAACTCAATAAACTGGGTCAATAAAACATTTCCGATAAATGTGGATGAAACAGGTAATATTAGCATGGGAATGAAGAATATAACAGGAGTTCATTTACTAAATGACAAAGGTGTTGATGAATGGATATTTGAGCATAATGATCATAATAATAAGGTGACTGCATCTGGAAGTATAGACACACATAGCGATGTGACAATATCAGGCTTTCCAGCAGATAATCAACTGATTATGTATAGCACGGGGCAATGGAGAAACACCACACCGCCCTTTCTTAGATTAGACGGCACAGCAAGTATGACTGGAGGACTAAATATGAATGGTTATGCTATTTCAGGGGCTTCTACATATAATGGAATTAATCTCGCTAATCTCGCAGTTGATGGTTCGGTGGTTAAACTAACAGGAGACCAAACCATAGCGGGTATTAAGACATTTAGCAGTATAATAAATGCGAGTGCGGGTATTGATATGAAAAGCCAAAGCATAACAAATGTTAATCTTGTTGATGGCGTGGATGTTTCAGCCCTTGATACTTCGGTGGTTAAACTAACAGGAGACCAAACCATAGCAGGGAATAAAAAATTTACATCAACTTTGGAAGTAAGTGGTTCATCCAATCCAACTACTTTTGACTGCATTGGCATAGCCTTTGATACAAAAATAGGAATGATTGCCGCACAAAAGACAGCAACAGCGACTTGGTATCCGATACAAATAACGGGGTCGTATGTTGAGTTATATTCGGGTAATACTTTAATTATAACCGCAACTGGCACTACACTATCTTTGAATAACAACAAAATAACAAACTTAGCCACACCATCAGCAACAACGGACGGAGCAAACAAAAGTTATGTGGATACATTAGACGGGCAAAATGTGAAACTAACAGGAAACCAAACCATAGCAGGAATTATGACATATAGCAGTGGTGTTGAAATAACGGGAAATTCAATCAATTCAACAACAAAGGGGACATTTATCGTTTTCAATTCTACCAGTAATATCGGGTCAATTGCTAGTTTGGATATGAAAACTGCAACATATTACAACTTTGAAATTTCTGCGAAAAAAATAAGTTTTATTATTGACGGGACGATTGTCGGTTGGGTAAATGCTTCGGGGCTAGATTGTAATAGTAGCAAAATAGCCAACCTTGGAACTCCGACATTAGCGACAGACGGAGCGACAAAAGGTTATGCGGACACATTGGACGGGCAAAATGTAAAACTATCAACAGATCAAACCATAACAGGAAGCAAAACATTTAATGGGGCGAGCACTGTGATAAAATATCTAACTTTAACGAACAATGCCGATTTTAATAATCAAACTATCACTAATGGAGGAAATATCACATATAATGGAGCGAGGATATTAAACCAAAATGGAGGAGACATATTCTTTTCACAGACATCAGGAGATTATCAGTATTTCTTATTTACTCTAAATACCGCTACAAGTGGAACCGCGAACCAACGAGGTTATGTATTCACGAATGTAGCATCTGATGTAAAAGGGGTGGGACTTTATATTTCAAAACTTTTGGATAATAAAAGTGCTTCGTCTGACATTGTCCGTTTTAACAATGCTGGCGGTATGCGGTTTTATGGTGCCTTAGATATGAACTCAAACAATATAACAAATGGCGGAACAATAACAGGAACGACAATTACTTCAACCGCTGGGATATCAACAACGACATTGGCAACAAGCGACAAAATAACAACAGCATCAGGCAAACCGATAATCATAGGCAACTCAACGAAAGGAGTGGGAGCGTCAGGTGGTTTAGAAATATACGGGACGGCTTCAAATATCGCAGGGGCACACTTACAAGCAATAACAACGGCGGATGCTTATCCAACATTTCAATTATTGAATTGGGCACACGACAATGTCAATTTAAGTTTTGATGCTTATTTTGACGGCACGAACTGGAAATCATCTTCTGCGTCATCTAACTTTCTAATTCAAAAAGGTGTAAAACTCACTTTTTATTATAATTCAGGAACAACGGTGGGAAACAATATATCTTACACTGAGGCGATGAACATTAATACATCGGGAGAGGTAGTCATTCCAACAGCATCCAGCGGTTTTTTAACCATACGAAAAAGACCCGCTTCTACCGTCGACGCACAACTATATTTTAAATCGGGAGGATATACGAATTATGGAGTAATTGTTTCTTCTACTGGTTTGCTTCACGCTTGGACTACTTCAAACTCTACTACTGGCGAGCCGTCTGGTAGTTATAATTATATTCCTCTTAATGGTGCTTGGACAAACTCATCGGATAGACGGCTTAAATCAGATATTAAAACATTAGACTGCGGGGATTGTTGTGATAAACTTATGAAAATAAATTGTTGTTCATATTATTTGAAATCAGACAAAAAGAAAGAAAAAAGAACCACGGATTTATTGCGGATGAAGTTAAAAAAATATTTCCTGAATTTCTATCTGAAAGTGGGATAAAAGCAGAGGATGGAGAAGGCTACCTTGAAGGAATAACATATACAGACTTCATACCAATATTGGTTAGTGCTTTTCAACACATGGCGGAAAAGGTGGTTAATTTAGAAAAACAAAATAATAATCTCATGAATATACTACAAGACCAAGCAAATCAATTAGCAGAAATCAGAGTGTCCGTTATTGATAATGTCAAATAATACAACTAGACTTCACAGACCACCACCTATTATGGATATGGATGGCGAACTAACTCCAGAATTAAAGTCTCGTGTTCTTGAAGTAGAACTAAAGACTGAGGAAAAAAAAGTAGAGCACGAATTGGAAGATAACTGGAATTGTTGTTGTATAAAAAACAGAACAACCGACAGCCGACTTATTAAATACTTATTTCAAATGGGTATCATTATCTCCATTATAACCCTTTGTATCGTAAGGCTATCTGAAAAGAACTTGCCTTGTGAGGTTGCTAATACTTATGTCGGAATCCTAACACTATTGATTGGCATTTGCCTTCCATCACCTTCTTCAAAGAAATGATATTTTACTTATGCACTTCGTGCCTTCGTAAAACATCGTCCACCATTAAAGTATAAAAACGATGTTTGAGAATATAGATTCAACAAGTTGAATCCATAGCGAGAGTGCGACAGCACGAAGTGAAATTCTCAAATATCAAAGCATTCATATACTTGAGTTTTATACCACATAGCATCATTTGAGCAAATTAAAGGAATGGCTTCATCAAAACTAACACACCAATCACTCATAGGCTTATACACACATTTAAATTTTGTTTCTATTCCTTTCTGAATACAATAAGCACAACTCTCATTTTTTTTCTCACTGACCCGTGAGTAAAAGTCGCAGGCAGTCCGAGCAGAAATATTAATTAATAAAAAGTTTATTAGCACTAATATAGAGGACATCATGGCTGACTATAAATATCACCGGATTATTTTTCTGAGCAATGATTTTGCTGGAGGAAGCAAAACATTTAATAAAAATATTCAAATGTCATTCACACCAACCAAAATGAATGTAAAATTTATCCACTATATGAACGACCAGACCAAAACCAAAACCAGAATTCTTTACATGGATAGAATTGGAATTATTGGAACATTTGCGGACAGCACCTCAGCAAACATTTCAAACCTTAGTTATAATTTGGGTGTTGTCGGATGGACTGACGGCCAATATACATTTAAAGTCCTTGAAACCGACAGCGGAAATATTGATACAGGAAATTTAGCGGGCCGAATTGTTGTATGCCTAGAATTCGTTGCTTAGAATGATATTTATCAACTACACTCTCATTCGTTTCACTCATTCTCGTTTGTTGATAAACATCGAACACCGATTTATTTTAAACCATAAAGAAAAAACGATGGTTTAGAATAAGAGAGTGCGGAGCACGAAACGCAATTCTAAAATATCAATGGAAAAAATCAATAATGTCAAGGTGAAGCCACTAAAACAAGAGGGTGATGGAAACAAAAAAGCCAAGGGTTATAAATTATTCAATGAGCCGTATGCTAACATATTTTTGCTTGCCCGTAAGAAGAGCGGTAAGACGACAGCACTCTTTGAAATACTGAAAAGGACGACGGACAGAAAAACCCGTATTGTTATTATTGCTTCAACGATACACAAGGACTACATTTATAAAGCAATGGTAAAGCACTTTAAGAACAGAGGCAACCCGATGGCAATATATACCTTTCTTAAATCAGATGGTGTTAATGTCATTGATTATGAGTTAGACAAACTGAACAGACATGACGAGCAACACGAAGGAGAAGTAAAACAGGACAAAGAATAAATATTAGAGAAGCCACAATTTTTATACTTTGGAAAAGAAGAAAAAAAGAAACAGAGCACCGCAGAGGCAAAAGAAAGGCCGAGTAAGTATATTTCTCCAGAGGTTGTTTTTGTTTTGGATGATTTAGGTAGTGGATTAAGAGACAAGTCCGTAAGTGATTTGTTAAAAAAGAACAGACACTATAAAAAGTAAGGTTATTATGTCTAGTCAGTATTTGAACGACCTACGGCCAGAAGCCATTAAGCAGTTAGATTATTTATTAATCTTTCCGGGGCAATCTCAGGACAAAATGGAACTCGTGTATAAACACTTAGACTTATCTTTTGACTTTGATTACTTTCTTCAAAAGTATCACGAAGCAACAAAGGAACGATTTAATTTTCTTTATGTCTCAAGTGTTGATGATGAGTTAAGAAAAAATTTTAATTTAGCCTATCGCATGCAATAGGCAATTGTCCCGCTTGCGGGACTAATTTTTCGTCTCAAGTAAAAAAAATTTAGAATTAATTATTTTTCTGTATTATATATTCATCTATCTTTTATGGTAGTTAAAACAACTCGTGTTGAAGTCATTCCAACAATCGGCAAACGAACTATTAACTCAAGCACCAACATGGCTGGAGGTAAAAAGAAGACTGGTCGCAAGAAGAAGCAAGGAGGCAAGGGACAAGCAGGTGGTAAAATCAACTGGCAAAAAGTTGGGAAAACGGTCTTTGCCGTTGATAAATTTCTTCGCGGTAATAAGTTAATCTCAAGGACTGCGGGAGCATTAAGTAGTGTCGGGGTGCCTTACGCAGGTAGTGTTGGCGCTGTAGCATCAAGACTGGGGTATGGTAAGCAGAGAGGACGCGGCGCCCTTAAATTCTAAAGATATTTTGTTCTGACTTCGTCATCACAAAACATCGATGACCATTATTTTTTCCTGAAATAAAAAACGATGTTTTAGAATATAGATTCAACAAGTTGAATCCATAGCGAGAGTGCGACAGCATGAAGCGCAATTCTAAAATATCAAAGAAACAGAAATTAAGACCCCCGCGGATTTATAGGAATAAAAGCGGGAAGCCGTATATTATCCAGAAGGGTAAAAAATATTATCTTAATTTCGGTAAAAAGACAAATGATATGAGCACACTTCAAATTGTTAAACTTTTTATGAAATACTTAAGCAGACCAAAAGCAAAGCGGGCAAGAACGAAGAAAGAAGACTTAAGAAAAGTCCAGAGTTTGTCGGAGATTGAGCAAAATACTAGAACCGCCATCAATGACCACTTAGACAAACTCAGAAAGGAGAAATACGAATTGATGAGATTGACCAAAAAGAGAAAAAGGCACAGGCGGATGCTGAAGAAGAAAAGAAGAGGCAAGAAAGAAAAGACACAGCAGATGCTAAGGAAAGGCAGGATGAGTTAGCAAGGATACACCGCAATGAACTATCAGATATTAAGGAACGACAAGAACAAAAAGCCAGAGAACTAAGAAGGGAGCAAAAACTCATAGATGATGTAAAATATGAAGAAGATAGAAAAAATAGGATACAGGCATTACCACCGCCACCGCAACAACACTATATTATGCCACCGCAACATGGTCAGCCACAAGCACCACCATTAGGTGGTCCACCTTCACCAGTATCACCACTACCAAAATCCCCTACGGCAGACAAACTAGATGAAAACATAAAACTTTTGAAATCTGCTTATTTTACTGACGAAGAGATTTAAAAAATGACTGATAGTATGATACAAAAAACAGCGGATTGTATTAAATCATTTAAACAGAAAAATGTAAAACTGACTGATATGAGGAAAGCACTAGCACAAGAAGAAAAAAAAAAGGGAAGAAAAGGAAAATGATGTAAAAAATTTACAATTTAACCAAACAATGAAAGATGCCTTATCAAAAAAGTATTTACCACAAATAAAAATCGTTGATTTATCGCGAGCCTTAAAAAGGAAACTTGAAATGGACGGACATACAAAATTGAAACATAGAGAAAATATCAAATGGATTATGGCTATGATAAAAAGGTTTAATATTGATGTAGGAACCGAAGAGGACCAAATAAAAAAGAAAATAGCAGATTATGCTAAGTATGATGAGTATATGGGGAACCAAGGAGGGGCAGGTAGAAAATTACACCATACATTGGACGAAATGATTAATAAAGTATTTTCAATAGCGAAAATAAAAAAATACTTAGCCCACAAAGATTGGAAACACACAATGAACAAACATGATTTTATAGAAACTCTAACTAGCAAAATGACAATAGACCCAAATGTTGATAAACAAGTTTCAACGGATTTAAATATTGATGAGGGAATGCCGCAGCCTACCATACCACCTACGATTACCCCACCATTAGAGCCACGGCCACAGCAACCAGAGCCAGAGTCAATACCCCCGAGAACAAGTTCTGCGGAGCAGAACATCGTGGCAAAGCCACTCATCGCGGAGACGCCACAGCCAGAGGAGCCACAGCCAGAGGAGCCACAGCAACCACAGCAAGAGGGGGAGGGGCGGGGACTAATGACTTATGAAATAGACAACATAATGAAAAAATATAGATGGTATCTCGGAGCAATAGCCAGTGATGAAATCTACAAGTTGAAGCCCGGAAGCAGAAAGCGATACGGATTTATTATGAATTTGGACAATCACAAACAAGCGGGGTCTCATTGGATTGCAATATGGGTAAGTCTGGATAAAGACAGGAGTGTTGAAGTGTATGACCCTTTGGCTGAATATCAACCGACTGAAGACTTTCAACAACAAATGAAACAACTAATTGACCGAAGCCACCCAGATAGTTATTTATTGATGAAGGTCAATCAAGTAAAACAACAATCTGATACGAGCGACACATGTGGATGGCACTCAATGCGGTTTCTTTTAGAGCAAGCAAAAGGAGTGCGATTTAAATTTGCTAGTGGCTATACAGACTTAAAAGAAGACGAAGCGGAAAAATTAAAAGCACAGAATGGGTATGGTAATTTTGATACATACATTTGATATTTTCTAATTTATAGATTTTTGAGTTTGTAAGTGGTTTTTTAAAAAGCACTTACGATGGAGTACAAGGGAGGAAGAAGTTCAGGCATCTATTACATAAATAGCAAAAATAGAATAACGGGAACAGACAGCAACTTTACACACGAAGTCAATATGAAGGGGCTAGACAATCCCACACATTGTAAAATTCTTCATATTTATGTGCCGAAATCGTATTACTCTGTGGCTTCACCATATAATACTTTTACATTATCCGAAGACGGGTATGAGGCTTTAATTACAATACCTGAGGGCAACTACACAATGAACAACTTAAAAAATAAACTATCTGAGATATTGACGGCAGACAGCCCGAATGACTATACTTATGTTGTCTCAAGCAACAATACAAACACAGAAGCGGAGGATGGCAAATTAACATTCAGTGTGTCAAATAACGGAGGTATTCAACCGCGGTCTATATTTGATGCTGATACACGTATTCATGAGGTAATGGGTTTTGATAGAAATTCAACATATTTCTTTACTAATGATTTTATTAAATCGCCAAATGTAATTATTCTAACTGGTGAAAAAACTTTGTATCTTCAATCGGATTTGGTTAATGAAGGTGATAATCATGTGCTACAAGAAATATACACAGCCAACGAAATTCCTTTTGGTTCTGTTATCTATGATGGAAGCGGGTCTGAGTATGGTAAAACATTGTCCGCTAATTCAAACAATGTATTCAGGTTTTACTTGACAGACGAAAACGACCAAGCAATAAATCTTAATGGTTTGGGTATCGTTATGACATTATTGGTTTATCGTGAAACGAATTATTTTAGTTTATTTAATTCATTTTTCAATTTGTTGAAATCCAAGTGATTGATATTTATTTTAATTATTTATTTTTTTCTATAAATATATTTCGTGTATTAATCAACTTACACTACTTCAAAAACAAAACAAAAAATGCCTGTCCAATACGGAGGAGAACTAGTCCATCAGACTAAGGAACTGCTCACTGGTAAGTATGAATTAACTAAACTTACCACCCGTGAAGGCTCGCAACCTGTCGCACTTACTACTGCTGGTGGTATGGAAAACACCTTTGAAATTCCTACTCGTCCTTTGAACCTTGCGAGGAGTGTGTTGCGATTTACTTACACTCCGTCTGGTGCGGGTGGTGCTAATCGCTACAATCGTATCTATATGGATTGTCTGTCTATGATTAAAACTATTGAATTGCGAAGCCGAAGCGGGCAGTATTTGTGTAATCTTCAACATGTGGGTAATTACACTAAGATGATCTGGAAACCAGAGATTAAATATGAAAAATTTATGGCACTTGAAAATCATGGTGCTGGTGTTGGTAGTGGTGCTATGCTTCAAAAGTGTAATGCTGGAAAAGTTGAAATTGGAACCGTAGCGGAAAGAAAAACAATTACTGATGCGGCAGATGTTGCAGGTTTTAAGGCCGCAGTTCAAGGATATTACAAAGTGCCTCTTGTTAATGCCCGCCGTAATGATGATACCGCTCTCGCTGATAGCACTGCTGGAACTTATAGCCTTGTTAATGTTCCTTTCGAGGAGGCTAAGTATTTTGAAGGTGGGGGTGATAATACTGCCACCCCTGTTATTAATCTTGGGTATGCTGTTTGGCACTATTTTTGGACTGGATAAGACTATTGGATTTAATGAAATTTTGGATTTGCGGATTGTTTGGGCTGAAACCAACCGCTCTTCATTCTATGGCACTAATGTAAGTTCTATTGCCACTGGTGCTGCCGCTACAACCTCTGGCGCTATCGTCTCTAACCTAAATCTATTCCTTGCTGTTGAGACTGACCCAAATGTCATCCTTGGTGTCCAGCAAAAGATTGCGGGTGAAGGCTTTCCATTTAAGATTGAGTATCCTATCGCTTGAAAGCAGAGCCTATCAACACAAAGTCAAAATTATGTTATTAAGATGAATCGCTCGCAGGGTGAAAGAATTCGTCGTATTTATACTTCAGCCTTTCATTTCACTGAGAGTGCTAATACTTCATTTGATAATGACAACAGGGCGGATGCTAAAATTATTTCTTATTATACGACCCTTGATGGCTCTCGTCTTCAACAATTTGACATTGACACTTCTGAGAATGAAGACTATATGATTTTGAAGGATAAGTTGAAGGGGAGTGCTATCCTAAACAGTGATGTCTATCATTACAACTGGTTCCATGTAGATACTTGGGACAATAACCGCCCGCTGTGCGATAAGGACACCGACGGCTATGAGGTGAGCGGTTTGAGCCTTGACACTGAACGACGATATGAATTTGTTTCAAGTACGAGTGCTAATGCGAGCGGTAATGGCATAACTAATCTCAACCATTACACATTCGCCATTCTTCAACGTAGTGTGCTTGTTAAAGGAGTTGAAATTCTAATGAGTTGATATTTATCAACTTCACTCTCATTCGCTTTGCTCATTCTCGTTTGTTGATAAACATCGAAAAAACGATGTTTTAGAATAAGCGGGAGTGCGTCAGCACAAAGCGCAATTCTAAAATATCAAAAAGAATAATAAAAATAAAAAATATTTTTTTATTTTATATACACAAGAGATGACTACTCACCAGAGAAATTTAATCGCACAAAATCCAGACGGAGAATTTATAAACGTCAGGGTCGGATATGATGGTGATATTGAAACAAATAATTCCAAAACCGCTTTTGGTGAAGCAGTAGTAGGTCAATTAACACCAGTATTACAAGAAATCTTTCCATATACCATTAATACTAGGATATGGACAAAAACAGAAACAAAATCGTCTGTGTCATTTTTGAATAATATGGCTGAATTGAAACAACAGCGGATGCTACGGCAGATGCTAGACTGGTAAGTAAAAGGAGAATAAAATATAGAACTGGAATGGGGGTCCTAGCCCGATTTACTGCTCTATGGACAACGGACGATACAAAAGATTACTATTCATATATTGGAATAGGAAATGACCTTAACGATGGATTTTATTTTTACAAAAATCAAGCAGGAATGAATATCGCACATTATGCGGGAGGTGCTGCAGATTATATTGACCAAGAAGACTGGGACGACCCTTGCGATGGAACTTCGGCTATGCCAAACTTAGACTGGACAAAGGGAAATGTATTTCAAATTCAATTTCAATATTTAGGTTTTGGTGCTATTAAGTTTTATATTGAAAATCCCATAACAGGATTATTTCAATTAGTTCATATGATTGACTATGCGAATGCTAATAATGGTGTAAGCCTGCGAAATACGACATTACCTTTTACAGCGGTAATTAGAAATGATGCAAAGACTGGAATACAAACTCTTAAAACAGCGAGTGCTAGTTTATTCATTGAGGGTTCTAATACTATTAATACGAGTATAACGAATACTGCGGAAGGGACTGAAGAAGGTAATATAACTGAAAGCCCCATTTTGAGTATCAGGAATAAAGCACTATTCAATAATAGCCTAACCAACTATTCAAATGTCTTTCCTTCCTTGGTAAGTATTACAAATGAAGATACTAAGTCAAATGTCGTCAGAATGGTATTGAATGGGACGCTAACAGGGGCTGGTTTTGCTGATGTTGATGCCACAACTTCAATCGTAGATACAGACACAAAAGCGACAGCCATCGCCAACGGAACGACAATTTTTAAGATTTATGTAAATGCTGGCTCTACTCAACAGATTAATCTCAGAACCTACGATATTCAATTAACGCCTAGCGATATTTTAACATTCATACAAAAGGCAGTGTCGGCAGGTAGTGGTGGTAATATTAATGTTATCGCTAACTTCATAGAAGACCAATAAAGCAAAAAAAAATTGATGGAAGAGGATGTAATATCAATCACAAATATTTTTTTACCGCATCTTTGTTATTAAAATAAGGTTGTTGAATTAAATATTCAAGGTATGGTTTATCAATCTTAGCAACATCTTCAATTTTCATTTTTTTATACTTTCCATATTGAAGAACAACATCTTTTTTTAATATACATCCTTCTTCTGTACATGTAGCAGTCGCTATCTCTTCTCCTACATTAGCCTTTATTTCGGTAATTCCAGTCTCTTTTAAATCACTCGCCTTAAAAGGAGTGCTCTCTTCTTTGTCCGTTATGGTCTCCAATGGAATAACTACTTTCACATTGTCATCGCGGGGTTTGTATTGCTCATAGAAAGAAACAATGTCAGGCTTAGTCCATTTAATTGTCTGCATTTTAATAGAAACATCAAGGTTCCATTTTTCAATTTCATTCAAGTAGTCTTGTTTGGTGTTGAGGTCGGCCATCTTATATTATTATATTATTATTTTTATTATAAATATTTTTTTACTTCACTTTTAATGTCAGTAAATTTATCAAACCACGGCTGTTTCATAATCCATTCAAGATATGGTTTGTCAATGGTAGCAACATCTTGAATTTTTTTCCTTTGTATTTGCCAAATGGAAAAGTATCCTTTGGTTTTCCTTCTCTACTTTTTTCAATCGCCTTAATTTCTTCATTAATTACCTGTTGCACATCTTTTACTGAAAAGAATTCCTTCTTCTTCTCAATTGAAAGTTGTTCAAATTTTTCGCATAGTCTGGTGAGGGTGGTCATTGGTCTATATAGAGTGGTAAAAAAATTTTATGAAAAAAAATTAATTATTTGATATTTGATTTTTTAAAATTTAAAAGGTCTAGTTTCAATCGCATTCTCTACAATTCCGATAACTTGTCTTTTCGTATATGTAAAACTAAATATCTTTTCTAAGTATTCGCTTGTTATTTTTTTCTTTTGTTTATCTCTTGTAATTTTGGTGTTTTCTATTATAACTACTTTTCCAGATTTCTCAATTCGCTTTGCAATCCGTAATTCTTCATCAGTCTCCAACAATTCAGCCAGTTCATTTTTACCATTCTCAAATAATTCAGTGTTCGTAATACCTAGCCCACAACTTATTACACTTAACATATTCGGTAAATTCAATGCTTTTTTCGTTTCATAGTTCATACTAAATCCTTTTACTTTCATACTGGCTTTACCATTATCTAATAAGTATCCATAACATTTTGGCCCGCCTCCGACAAAGGTTTTTATTTTCGCTCCTTTCAATTCATCAGTCCAATCTCCAAGTAAATCGCCTGTCTCTACATCTGCCTGATTAATTTCTTTGTTAGTAGTATATATTACGCTGTCTGTGTCATGATACAATATCCTATTACCTAATCTGTCCATCATATTGTAAAGTCTCATTCTCGCATGGCATGTTGTAAATAAAGCAACTACAATATTTGTTTTAATCGGGTCGCTCACCGCATCCTGTTTTAAGTCATAACTGGCTTCTACAATTTTGTCGTTAATTATGTTAATATTTATATTATCCACTGATTTATCGTTCAGTAGTTTGTATAATGTATCTTTATCCTTTATCATTTTGTTCTGTGTTTTATTTTGTTTCTGTCCAAACTTACCCCATAAAGAGTTCAAGCACAACTTAGCCACTGCTCGCCGTCCTTCGTTTTTAAATATTTTGCTTTCATCCATCTTTACACCCATTTTAACTTCCATACTTTTTATGTAATTTTGTTTTTCTGCTTCCGTATTACATCCCGCGGGGTATCCGCTGGACTCTTGTTTTACTTTCAAGAATGCCTTTATGTATTCTTTGAAAAGGCTACTGCTTTGTTCTTTCCAGTGCCATACTTCATATACTTTTATCAACTTATACCCTTTGTCTAAGGCCTTGTAAATTTCTGGAGTTGCCCATGTGCCCGTTATTGCTCGTTCTTTATCTGTGTGCTTACATTCACCATGTTGCTCGGTCATTCCGCACTTATCGCATAAGTAATACATCATCTTACCTCTGTCCGCCTTCGGTAAGACAGGGTGTAGTAAGCCTCTCGGCGGTAGCATCTTAACCTTAGCCACTCCGAAATATTCTCTGTTTATAATTTTGTTTTTCATATTTTTTTCTTTCCTCCTCATTGTTTGGTCTAATAATTATATGGTGTCCGCTTGGATAAAGGTCGTAATACATCACAGTCGGATAAAGTGAGCATATGTCAATATATTTCGCATACTCATTATCATGTCGTGATTTCCAATATAATTTCAAAGCATTCACTCTACCTCCAAACATTGCCTCTCGTGGGTTTAGTCCTTCTTGTTCAGTAATTCGTTCGTTTGTATCCTCTGCCAGTCTTTCACTGGTTTTCATCAGGCTCCATTCGCACTCCCAGACACTTATTACTTTTGCTTGTTCGTTAAGTTGTTTTTCTCTTCTCATTGTTTCCTTGTATAGTTCGCCCATTGTCTTATTCTTCTTCACATTCAAAGCATTTCTATTCCAACACTTATCACATCCGTGCCAATGACACCCGTAAAACTCATAAGCAATTTTGTTTTTCTCGTCCCATCCATCTACATACACACGAGATTGGCCGAGTTGAAACATTTTTTCACCTCCGTTGAATGCGTGTTTAATATCAGTTTTATCTAACCTGCTTCTGTATGCTAACCATTCTACACAAGCCCTAGAAGTCATCCTGTTTTGCTTTTCCGCTTTCAATATCGCAATTGAATTCTCTGGCATAAACTTAGCACGATACAAAGCCATAACACAACTCGCAATAGTTGTATATTGAAAAGGGTCAATACCAAACTCTAGAAACTGGTTTCTAAAATCTATACAACCCTTTCTCAGTATATCAACATCTGAATGACAATACTCACCGATTTCCTTCGCCATATCAAAGTGGTTATGTGCTTTCACTTGTTCGTCATACCATTCAAGAAATTCTTTTCGTTTATCTCCTCGCATCGTGTCGTAGCCGTAATGTTTCTTATGTGGCATTACACCGACATAGTTTCTATTTTTTACCGTATTGAAGAAGTGCGGGAAGAAACCTTTCTTAAGTTCCGTAAGTCCGAATGTCTTTGGAAAGTCTGACAATGGCATCGTAAGAAAACTTAGGCTGTCTATAAACCGATACTTCTTAAGTGTCATCATCATAATCTTACCACCTTCATAGATTACAAATGGAGTTTGTCCATTATCAACCAACCACTTAAGAATAAACTGACAATCATAACCGCGGGCATTGTGCGCAATAAATGTAAATCCGCTGTGTTTAGTGTCAAAAGCCCAATTACAGAAATCTTGAATGTTCTTATGTATAATAGGCGGTTCCTTCGCATCGTAATACTGGCTTTCCGCATGATTAACAATGTGCTCGTCTGTGTCCTGTGTCGCTTCAAAGTCAAAGAATATGTATTGCTCTGACGGCGGTAAGATTTCTTTTTGGACTATTTCACACTGGTGTTCAAGCGGTTTTACTAATTTGCAATTTCGGCATTTCGCATATCCGCATTTGTGCTCATCCTTCTTTCTGTAATTAAGACCGCACGATTTACATTTCGCTTTAACATCGCAGTTTGTCGTCCTGTGATTATTAAAGCATTCAGTGTTTGGAAACTTTCTATTACACTTCTCACATTCTTTCCACTGGCTCTTGTCATTTATTCCCTTACATCCGTTGGTTTCGCAGATACTACATTTGGCTTCGCAGGCATGTCTTTCCTTATACCCTCTTAGACATAACTCACAGAAATTCTTTTTTTTCCTAGCATAGACTTCATGTTATTATGGCCATCGTAATGTCCCTCAGTCTTTAGAATGTAAAGGTTAGTCAGCCGTTCTCCGTTCGCATCAAGTAGTTCTGTTTTATAAATGACTTTGTCAGGAAATTCAACAAATGTATTAATTTCTGGTATTAGCAAATGTATTAATTTCTGGTATTCCACACACATCCTTAATGACTTTCGCTTCATTGTGTAAAGTCTCTGCCATTTCCTGCTGTATCTTTCTTTTTCCCATTAGTATTGTCTTGAATTTTGGATGTTTTTCAATTTTTGCTTTGACTACAACGATTGCTCGTGCTAAGCATAAGTTATCGCTGTTTGTAATACAGATTACTCCTTTCTTTCTGTATATATCCAATTTGTTCAAAACCTGTAGCCTTGTCCCGTCGGCATTTTAACAGATTTCAACACAAATTTTAATTTATCAAAGTTTATTCCGTTCTCATCATGTAAAGACTTTCGTTGCTTTG
>WBZZ01005617.1:0-2500 GCA_019918135.1 Paulinella micropora
CCTCAGGAGCTCCATCGGTGGCCCCTATAATCAGTCGAGAGACTGACTAGGTGGGGATGGAGCACCTCGAACAAGGGCATGGAGGCTCATGTCCGGAAACGGATCGTGCCATCAGCTGCATCAGTATGCCTTAGAGGAAGTATATCTTTCTTCTCGGAGTGTTGACTGTGATGTATTTGAGGGTAACACCTGATGATAAAAACTTAGTCACGCTTGTTTATCAGAGCTCCAGCCCAATGGCCTTACGGCGTTAAACTGTGATGCCAACTCAAAACCATTTGGTGGATGATGCTAGGGAGGAGGGTCGTTGGGCGCCTGTCGAAGATCTTAAACTCCGCTATGCCGGTTGATAGCCCGTGGACCCAGCGGATACCAAATTGTTACGGGTGGGGTTTTGAGGTAGTTCTAGCAACCATGCTTGGTGTACGCACTTGCACATGCGGCAACGTTTTGCAAGAGATTGTTGGGACTGCGGAATAACCTCGGCTTAGTGTAGTCTTGCCCTCAGGAGCTCCATCGGTGGCCCTAAAATCAGTCGAGAGACTGACTAGGTGGGGATGAGCACCTCGAACAAGGGCATTGAGGCTCATGTCCGGAAACGGATCGTGCCATCAGCTGCATCAGTATGCCTTAGAGGAAGTATTATTATTATTATTATTATTATTATTATTATTATTATTATTATTATTATCATTATTATCATTATTATCATTATTATCATTATTATTATTATTATTAATAATGATAATAATAATAATGATAAATAATAATAAATAACTTTATTGATTTATTGATTTATTAATTTATTGATTTATTAATTTATTAATTTATTAATTTATTAATTCATTAATTTATCAATTTATCGTTTTATTATTAATTTATTAATATTAATTTATTCATTTATTAATCTATTAATCTATTAATTTATCGATGGTTAATTTATCAATTTATCAATTTATCAATTTATTAATTTATTAATTTATTAATTTATTAATATATTAAGATATTAATTTATGACAGTTATTTTCATTAAGTTATTAATTTATTAAGTTATCAATTTATTAAGTTATCCATTTATTAAGTTATTAGTTTATTAGTTTATTAATTTATTAATTTACTAATTTATTAATTTATTAATTTATTAATTTATTAATTTATTAATTTATTAATTTGTTAATTTGTTAATTTATTAATTTATTAATTTATTAATTTATTAATTTATTAATTCATTAATTTACTAATTTATTAATTTATTACTTTATTAATTTATTAATTTATTAATTTATTGATTGGTTAATTCATTAATTCATTAATTCATTAATTCATTAATTCATGGATTTATTAGTGTATTAGTTTATTAATTTATTAATTTATTAATTTCAATGATTAATTTATTAATTTATTAATTTATTAATTTATTAATTTATTAATTTATTTAATTTATTTAATTTATTTATTTATTTCATTTATTAATTTATTAATTTATTATTAATTTATTAATTTATTAATTTATTAATTTATTAATTTATCAATTTATTACTTTTTTTATTTTATTATAATAATAGTAATAATAATAATAGTGTATCTCCTGCCAATTGCTGAGCCAAAAGGCCATGTGCATCCAGTCCTCCATTCCATAAGGAAAGTCTCCACACCAATCGGTGGAATAAAGGAAGTGACGGCATAGAACATTACTCTAGGAGCTTTATACCAATCAGCCCATGGAAAGGACCGATGGCCTATGTACTCCCTAATAATAATAATAATAATAATAATAATAATAATAATAGTAATAATAATAGTGCTTCTCTGTCAATGGCTGATGCATTTCTGCACATGCGCCTCCATCGTCTCACCCGTGAGGGGAGTACGAAGAATTGACGATAAGCTCTAATGACACCCCCGCAAGGGCAGTTCCAACACTTCCAGACGGGCCGGTATGTTCAATGAAAATACTGGTCCAGAAATAGACCGGTATGTTCAATGAAAATACTGGTGGCACCGACGGGAATCGAACTGGCGACAGGGCCCAGATGGTAGAACTTGACCACTGGGCTATCACGGTGTCCATAGTAATAATAATAATAATAGTAATAATAATGATAATAATAATAATAATTGTTGTTGGTGTTGTTGTTGTTGTTGTTGTTGTTATTGTTGTTGTTGTTGTTGAAGTTGTTGTTGAAGTTGTTGTTGTTGTTGTGATTATTATTATTATTATTATTATTACTCTTATTATTATTTTTATTATTATCATTATTATCATTATTATTATTATTATTATTATTATTACTCTTATTATTACTCTTATTATTATTATTATTACTATTATTATTATTATCATTATTATTATTATTATTAGTATTAGTATTATTATTATTATTATTTATTATTATTACTATTATTATTATTACTATTATTAATAATAATAATAATAAAATAATTATTATTATTATTATTGTTATTATTGACACCGTGATAGCCCAGTGGTCAAGTTCTA
>WBZZ01005617.1:7500-15000 GCA_019918135.1 Paulinella micropora
AATCCAACACAACCAAAACCTATTATACACCACAAGCTCCTCAGAACCTTCGTCGGGAGCACAGCTCCAAAGCCCTGGAGACCATACACATACCTGACCCTTTACCCAACCTCTGCCCTTTCACTTGAACTAAAACTTGTGACTTGCATTTATTTAACCTTTTGCAAAGGTGTGAGTGGTCTGGTAAACCCCTGTTATTAAATAACTATTTCAATAGTCCTGAAAGTTAAATCTGCATCCTTGTCCCTGCTTAGGGTTCGGGATTCGACACGCCTGTCTCCAAAAGATCGCCTACGATGAGCAATCATCGCAGAGATAAGCCCTTGCGAACTGGAGACTCCTCTAGCAACTACAAACATGGGAACACATCTCAACGACATCGGGACGCCAATCGTCGAAGAAGTCGATCGACCTCCCCATACCACAGAAAAAGGTCAGCATCCTCACATCGTGGCTATGACAACAGCAAAGGCAAGTACGATTATGACACACTGAGACGAGGACGAAGCCCTAACAGAAGCCACCAACGATCGTACACAGGGAAAAGACAGTCAAGTTCTCCACAAGATACCAGACGCAACCATCCGGACAACTACAAACAGCGCACTCGTGGCGACAAACAGGAACGTTACAAACAACAACCGACTTCGCATCAAAGTTAAAAACGGAGCTATGAATCTAGCACTAATCCATCATCGAAACGACAAGAACAAGATCAATCTCGCTCTCGCTCTCAGTCAGCCTCTACTCCAGCCCCACTCCCTCTACCCAACCCTTACCGTACGAGCATGACACGCATATATCGAGAAAGAGAGCAGGAAGAAAAACAAAAGCAAGCGAAACAACAACAACAACGAAGCAAACCACCTGCCCCTCCACTACACTATGATCGACTAATTACACTGGACGTATGCCACACCACACTTCTCATGCAATTCACGAATGTGCAAGCAACTCAATCGAAGTACAAGTTACTGTCGCGAAGTCAAAAGATCGAACTGGGAGCAACAAGCGGTCAAGGAACAAAAGATGAAGAACTGATCAATGCATGGATAAACACTCCCACCTCAAGAACTACCCAACGCCCTTCACTTCTTATTCCTTTCTATGGGGGTGCACACTTCGCTTTCATTCAAACTTTACTCACAAGTAATCGACGGCGCAGCAAACAAAACAAAACGTGAAGTTCTAAAAAAAGCAATGATCGAAACAGCTAGAAGTGGCCACGTCAAAGTTCCAGAAGACCCCGAACATGGATGCATATCATTTGAAGGAATGATCCATCTACTCTCCAAGAACGGCTAGTGGTCGTGGAAGTTGGTCGCTCACCTATACGATCGTATGAGCTTGCTCACATATCTACTGATCGAGAACCCGGTACTAAGGAAAATTAGGCTCTATCTGAAAACGAAATCAGAACCCATTCCTATTTCTCCAAGATCTCCAACCTCTGGTTTGAAACTCTCAAAACATCTGTCGACCAGCAACGCCATCACTAGTACTGGAGAATGGGACCAGTGCTGAATGACTGCCTAGCGGAGGCACTCCTCTCTATGCTCAAATATGTCGAATCGCACTACGAGGACGCCAAATGTATCGCCCCAGACTATCGCCAAGTCCCACTCAACACCTCGATACAACGCAAGCAGCAATCAACGAATGCCACCGACCAATCGTCAACAGTCGAGCGTGGACCTGCCCCAGTTGTCATAAAACGCAAACAGCAACCAACTCCATCGGAAGCAGAAGGGCAAGCCAAGAAAGCAAAGGCGAACTCCACTATCGAGAAGACTGAGACGACAACGAAAGAACCACATCTAGACAGTACATCTGTGGATAAGAGGGAAGACGACCTGGAGCAGGAATCTCACTCTAGCTCATCATCCGGGTTCTCATTAACTCTACCTCGAAACCAAAACTCACCTACACATAGTCACTCTACAAATACCTCTAACTACTGGACTGCAACGTTAACTACAACTAATAACGCATTCTTGCCCTTTGCCTTTAGCTCACGCTCCCCCTCTGCCCTACCGTCTACGCAACCTCCCACCCTACCGACAACGAACGGTACATGAAGAAGAGGATAGCTTTGGTATAAACGAGGAAGATGATGAAGAAGACCAGACTGCGGTCACTCCTGCCCACTTTGAAGACCCCCATGCCCTACTCTTCCCACGAAAACCCTTACCCCTAACAAACTCTCAGCCTACTGCACTTCTAGTGACGACCTTGATGACGACGATCCAGAAGAAAGAGGGAATAATGCTGCTTTCTTCCGTGACTAGGCTTTGACCAAAGACCCGAACACCTCCGCCTCTCTCGCAAACAAGCGCGGCTCAAAGCGAGGTCCACACCCAATCCACTTGACTTCTCAAACTTACGCGTGCCCCGACCTATAGCCCGACGCCAAGCAAACGCGGCTTCATCATCTACAAACCTGGCGAGTTCATCGTCTTCGTCGTCTTCGTCATCATCATCATCGTCATCGTCCACGCTATTTCCCACTAATGCAACCAAAACTAGCCAAACAACTGCAAGCCATGAACAGCCCCCACCTACCGACCGCACTTCACATAACATACTAGGGGCTCAACTAGATGTCAACCTACAGCAGGCATTAATTACACTTCTGTCTAACATGCCGACAATCGACAACCTTCTAACCCAATCTCAGTAACAGCAGCACCAACACAAGCTAACACTGGAGCAGATGGCAATACTTCTGCAACTACCGCAGCTAACCCAACTCCTGTAGGACCCACTACAACGCTTGTTTCGTCTGTAGTGAGATGTGACTCCCATACTACACCCCTTTGCACGGCCACACCAGCAGATGCAGCCAGCAACAGCAGCAGCAGCAGCAGCAGCGGCAGCGACTCCCAAACAAAGACGCTTAATTCGACGAAGCCGACAAAGGCAACGGATGACCCAATCCCACCTGCGGATGCTGCGAACGATCCAAGCAAACACCAACTGCAAACTCCCCCTGCCTCCCTAATCAACATTTCAGAGAAAAACCCGTCGTCGACAACAGAACAGAACGTAATGGAACATATAGCCCCGGATGACGCCAACAAAGCAACCCCACTCTGTCTGCGACTGAAGAACAAGTCAACACGGAAGACATCGAACAGAAAGAGAAGAAAGACCCGGAACAGCAATCGGAGCAACCGAAACAAGCCCCGAAGGACGCAACACCGGCGAAGTCTGCCCTTTGCCCAACAACACGAACCTCGGCCCGAAAGATATCTGCAGCTACAACCGCAAAGAAGGACAAGAACGCAAAGAAAGCAACCTAGGGATATCTGGAGTGTTTCCACTGGATCGAAGAGTCCCTACGCACCCTCCGAAAGCTGAAAAATAGACTACGCAACCTAATCAGGTTATATGGATGGACTTATACTGATACCCAGAAACACTCCATGGTATTGGCCACCAACTTCGCCATAGCCCGAAGATTATTTCGGCTACTCAACACACAACTCCTAAACTCAAAGTTAGCGCTTATCCAATCCAAAAGAATTAGATGGTTCGCATATACACCCTTATGAAAACAACTTACTACATGCTAATCGCATCCTTAGCATTCAATAACACTGATCCTGCCCTCCGCCGTTTCAAACCTATGATCTGCATACTACAACGCCAAAACTGAGCGGAGTCCCCATTTGATATCCCAGACCCTGGACGCATGCAAGTCATCTATGGAATTATCGCACCTGGCACCGTTCATAGTTACATCGGGGAATCTTTCCGATGGGAGAAAAGAATGAAGTCGGAATTCCGAGGTATGCGCAACTATAACGATTCGAGGCAATGCCAGCCAGGACAAACCCGTCTACTTTCCCTTGGCCATAAACTAGGAATGCACCGCTTTACATCCATACCTCTCCTCCTGATGGGACCACTACCAAACTCGAAACAAAGATGGAGCACGACTCAGCTCGAACCAATCGACGACGCATGGAAGCAAAGTTCATCGCCTGGCTCAAACCAACCCTCAACATGAAACGAGGAGCTTATCCCTTAACCACATTTCGTGCTAACGACCTTCATAAACCTTTTGCTCGAAGCCGACTTGTCTTTCCACACGAAGTATGTTACTATCATCGCCGCACCGTTGCAACATGCAATGAAGAAGCCTTTCCCATGCCCGGAGGCATGCTAGCAACCTTACCTACAGGGAAGCCACTCCGACACAAGGCCCTCCACTAATACGCCACTCAATCTCTTCCATCTGTGATGACCTCGAACCTGGAACAATCTTTCACCTAAGAAAACATGGCAGCGGATATGGACTGAATGACTGGGACACACTGCACGCTTCTACGGAACCACTAAGATATATGAAGGATCTCAGATATCACCGCGTCAACCGTATATACTACTACGTTCCGCTGCAGCACGACATTTCATAACAAAACCTGAAGCCTACTGCCTAATGCGTCTATCAAACTCTGGAGCTATCCTTGAACAAACCAACGACTGCGTGTCGAGCTCATTGCATACCATCCCTATCGCTGGATCAAACATATACGAACGGCATCAGCTTACCAAGCAATGCGAATATGGCAGCAAGCGCAAAGTATCGAAAATCACCGAACAAAACTCTATCCCTGCAACGTTCTCTCCCCACCTAAGGAAAAAGCATCCTCTCATCCTGAATAGCAAAACCTATACGATGCAAATGAACGACAGAATGTGTATCAACCGGAGATCCCTTAGAACCATACTACACCATGTTATACGAATCTTTCTCTCTGACAGAGACACCTGCAAAACCCTTACCTCATTATGCAAAGTCAGCCCCTCAATTGCGTCGAGACTTATCAATGCACCAAGACACATAGCGAAGTTCAAACTCCAACCGCACACTATCAAAAAGCCAATCTGCACCTGTCAAAAGTGGAAGACGCGCATTTTCCATCACATGCCTCATTCCGACTAGCATCCGCGAAAGGTACCTTAGGATGCATCGGCAAACTAAGTGCAGCCACCATACCGCACCCGACACCTGGCTCTATCCTCAAGTCACTCCTGAGCTCTACCATTGCTTTTGTAAAGAGAATCCAGACAGCTCTTTGCCTCCCCACAGTCAACTTTGAACGTAACCAAGAAGAAAAGAAGAATACACCGCATGAAGATGACCTCGATTGCAAAACCTGGATAAACCTACTCTTTGCCATGGCTGAAAAACTACCTCACCGTAACAAACACTTACTTGGACGCCTTATTGACACCTAAAAAAACCTCAGTGAAACTTGCCCAAAGACACCACCAAAATCAGTTTCTGAAAGGGATGTCACACTTGTAATTATATACCTCTCTCGCATGGTGGTCCAAGCCCTTGACAAAAACAACAACCAACTATGGGTTGAATGTCCAGTCCTTACTTGGGAACGCATACAGAAGGAAGTGATCCAAGCACCCTCCTTCCTAGCCGTAAAGACAGACCGAGTGGCACTACTACATGCCTATCGTACCGACTTCGAATTACATGGCTCCAACGCTTTGGATCTCTCAGAACCAGAAAAGCAGCAATCCATTCCACTACGCTACTACCTAAAAACAAAGACCCTCCAAACAAACCCAGACTGATCTGCAACCAAGCCCGATCTCCATGGCGTTCAATCCTACGGAGAGTAAGAAAGATCCTGAGCTTTCTCACTACTGAGCTGTCTCAGCGTGTTCGCACCTTCAACCTAAACAGACTGGACGAAATTCGATCTCACCTAAGCCGAGCATATAACACCTTCTCCAAAATTAACATCAAGGACAACTCTAACCGTACCATAAAGGTTTTCCAGTTTGACGTGAAGCAAATGTTCACCTGGCTGGCCCAATCCAGCACAATGCAATCTCTACGCTTTGCCCTTGCGCATATTACCTTCCAACCACCGAGATCAAGAAACTGGAAGCCAATTGTATACATCTCAAAAACAAGGAAGCAAACCGGGAAATATGATGTTGGATGGAATCGCCGCTATGCATCACAGGACTACATCGCCTTCACTTTTGAAGACATAATCAACATTGTATCTCTGGACTTTGCCCACTCCCATTTTACCTTCGGAGATGCTGTCTTTGTCCAAAAAGATGGATGCCCAATTGGCGGATATCTGTCTTCCCCCCTTGCACAAATGAAATGTATGTGCGATGAAGTTGTTCTACTCCGTACGCTACTAAAGCAATTCTTTACCAAACACGTATATGGCATACGCCAGATTGATGATCTCCTCTTACTAATACTTGCAAACTGGGATAATGAACTCGAAGCAAATGCCCGAAAGATACTGCAAGCCATACACAACTCTGGAACAACCGTCGAGTCACCATCACAGCCCCCATGCCTACACTGGCGGCCTCGAACTGGAAGAAGATGTACTGGAGCCTAAAGAAGCTACCTTGGTTGTGGAGTTTGCGGGAACTTCCATACAACTACACCACTGGCAAAACTCAACCTTAAACTTCAACATCAGACCTTTGTTCAAAAACTGGAAAGAAATGATGACCAACAACCAGCAGCCAATGCCTCGACTCCCACCTTACTCCCCTTACATTAACCGTACGATACTTCATGCTACCCTCGTTGGCATGCTTGCAATTTCGCATATAAAACAAACTCGCAGAATCTCCTCCTCTCGGCGACATTGCAACTTATGGTGGAGATACCCTACCCGAACTCAATCTGGAAAGCCGCCTTTGATCGAATACACTACCTGTGCCCTGAAGAATGGAGCAACCTCGCACTCGTCATCCGTATCTTCGCTCACCTCACTGTATGGAACTAAGGCGGACACTGACATATGCGTGATATGTCGAACAATGGCAATTCTTGCTAAAATCTTTTCCACATGCTACGGATTCGTGGTGATTACATTTACCCTGCGACTGATACTTATGATTTCCATTTTCCCCAGAATTTTCACGTCGTAGGTGCACTGGAAAATTTCCTTTTTTACAAATGTCATTTCCTTTTTTACCTATATCAGCTTGTATTTTTCTCACTCTGACCGTACGACTCTTGAATGACATTGAGTCCTTCCACTTCAACTCCATCACATCCGTTACTACGCAATCCAACACCAAAACTTATTCTGCACCACAAGCTTCTACCTCAGAACCTTCGTCGGGAGCACAGCTCCAAAGCCCTGGAGACCATATACATACCTTACCCTTTACCCAACCTCTGCCCTTTCACTTGAACTAAAACTTGCATTTACTTAACCTTTTGCAAAGGGGTGAGCACGGTCACTCGTGGTCTGGTAAACCTCTGTTATTAAATAACTATTTCCTGAAACAGTAACTATATAAGGCTAGGAAGTGTAGCGGTCTGCTACTGGCGTAACTAACGGAGTACCGGTAATCAACGGCCCGGGTTTGTGCGACCAACGCGATTTATGATTATTATTATTATTATTATTATTATTATTATTATTATTATTCATACCGGTCTATTTCTGGACCAGTATTTTCATTGAACATACCGGCCCGTCT
>WBZZ01005617.1:22500-27500 GCA_019918135.1 Paulinella micropora
CTGTGACATGGCTGACAAGTGCGCCGCCTCACAGTAACGAATAGATGAATGAATACATAGATACATCGATCGATCAGATGATAGATAGATAGATAGATAGATAGATAGATAGATAGATAGATAGATAGATAGGTAGAAGATAGATGGATGGATGGATGGATAGATAGATAGATAGATAGATAGATAGATAGATAGATAGATAGATAGATAGATGGAATAGGTAGGTAGATCGATCGATACCGTCGGCCGCCTTTTCTGGCGGTGATGGGTCGTGAGAAGATGAGCGCCAAGTCGTGGGCAGTCTGCGTCTGCGTCTGCGTCTGCGTCTGAATCTGCTTCTGCTGCCAGCCCACTAGCAAGCAACGAGAGAGAGAGAGAGAGAGAGAGAGAGAGAGAGAGAGAGAGAGAGAGAGAGAGAGAGAGATAAAGAGGAATAAATCGATAGCATCGATCGATAGATAGACAGACTATAGATAGATAGATAGATAGATAGATAGATAGATAGATAGACAGACAGATAGACAGATAGATAGACAGATAGATAGACAGATAGATAGATAGATAGATAGATAGATAGATAGATAGATAGATAGATAGATAGATAAATATAGAGATAGATAGATAGATAGATAGATAGATAGATAGATAGATAGATAGATAGATAGATAGATGCAACCCGCTGCCGTGGTCTGAGTGCTGCTGCTGCTGCTGCTGCTGCTGTTGTTGTTGTTGTTGTTGTTGTTGTTGTTGTTGTTGTCGTTGTTGTTGTCGTTGTTGTTGTTGTCGTTGTCGTCGTCCGGAGCAGCGGACGTCGCGCCCTGGCCTGATGAATGAAACCGCAGATAGATAGATAGATAGATAGATAGATAGATAGATAGATAGATAGATAGATATAGATAGATAGATAGATAGATAGATAGATAGATAGATAGATAGATAGATAGATAGATAGATAGATAGATAGATGGATGGATGGATAGCTACCCAGTTTCTTGGACTTGCTGGTCTGGCGAGGATGCATGTGCATCTGCTCCATGATGGACGCAACCTTGACAGCGATAGGATAGGATAGGATAGGATAGGATAGGATAGGATAGGATAGCTTCTTCCTCTTCTTCTTCATCTTCTTCCTCTTCGATAGGATAGGATAGGATAGGATAGGATAGGATAGGATAGGATAGGATAGGATAGGATAGCTTCTTCCTCTTCTTCTTCCTCTTCTTCTTCCTCTTCGATAGGATAGGATAGGATAGGATAGGATAGCTTCTTCTTCTTCTTCTTCTTCTTCTTCTTCTTCTTCTTCTTCTTCTTCTTCTTCTTCTTCTTCTTCTTCTTCTTCTTCTTCCTCTTCTTCTTCCTCTTCTTCTTCCTCTTCTTCTTCCTCTTCTTCTTCCTCTTCGATAGGATAGGATAGGATAGGATAGGATAGGATATAGGATAGGATATAGGATAGGATATAGGATAGTATAGTATAGGATAGGATAGGATAGGATAGGATAGGATAGGATAGGATAGGATAGGATAGGATAGCTTCTTCCTCTTCTTCTTCCTCTTCGATAGGATAGGATAGGATAGGATAGGATAGGATAGGATAGGATAGGATTTAGGATAGGATAGGATAGGATAGGATAGGATAGGATAGGATAGGATAGGATAGGATATGAAATATAGGATATAGGATATAGGATATAGGATACAGGATATAGGATATAAGATATAGGATATAGGATAGGATAGGATAGGATAGGATAGGATAGGATAGGATAGGATATAGGATAGGATAGGATATAGGATAGGATAGGATAGGATAGGATAGGATAGGATAGGATAGCTTCTTCCTCTTCTTCTTCCCCTTCTTCCTCTTCTTCTTCCTCTTCTTCTTCCTCTTCTTCTTCCTCTTCGATAGGATAGGATAGGATAGGATAGGATAGGATAGCTTCTTCCTCTTCTTCTTCCTCTTCTTCTTCCTCTTTTCCTCTTCTTCTTCCTCTTCGATAGGATAGGATAGGATAGGATATAGGATAGGATATAGGATAGGATATAGGATAGGATAGGATAAGATAGGATAGGATAGGATAGGATATAGGATATAGGATATAGGATATAGAATATAGGATATAGGATATAGGATATAGGATATAGAATATAGGATATAGGATAGGATAGGATGGGATGGGATGGGATGGGATGGGATAGGATAGGATAGGATAGGATAGGATAGGATAGGATAGGATAGGATAGGATAGGAGATGAGATGAGATGAGATGAGATGAGATATGATATGATGTGATGTGATATGATGTGAGATGAGATGAGATGAGATGAGATATGATATGATGTGATGTGATATGTGATGTGAGATGAGGTGAGATGAGATGAGATGAGATGAGATGAGATATGATATGATGTGATGTGATATGATGTGATGTGATATGATATGATATGATATAATGTGATATGATATGATATGATATGATATGATATGATATGATATCTGATATCTGATATCTGATATCTGATATTTGATATATGATATTTGATATATCATATATAATATATGATATGATATATGATATATGATATATGATATGATATGATATGATATGATATGATATGATATGATTTGATATGATTTGATATGATTTGATATGATTTGATATGATATGATATGATATGATATGATAGATATGATATGATATGATATGATATGATATGATATGACACGATATGACACGATATGATATGATATGATACGATATGATATGATATGCTATGATATGGCATGATATGATACGATATGATATGATGTGATATGATATGATATGATATGATATGATATGATATGGCATGATATGGTGGCATGATACGATATGACATGCTCAATGCGACCTGCCCATCTTTGTCTGCGTCATATCGCCTGGGATTGTCTTGGAAGTAACCGCAGTATCTGCCTACAAGGACAGACATTCACGTAACAATCACACACAATCACACACAATTTAGATACAATCAGATGCAAGTACACACCTTGTCCTGTGTTGTGCTGCTTGGGGCGACGGTGTCCTATTTCAACAAACACACAAAGTTATCTATCTATCTATCTATCTATCTATCTATCTATCTATCTATCTATCTATCTATCTATCTATCTATCTATCTATCTATCTACCTATCTATCTTCCCTTCCGTGCAAATATCACGGCTTAGCTGGGCATCGGGTTAATACTTTACCCACAGACTTCCTTGGTTGACGAAATCAGAAGCTCCTTTTTTCTGACATTAGTCGATATTTCATCAGTTGATCTCATCACTTACTCCACGGAATGAACCAAGGCCACTTGAGGTGTCACTGACCCTCCCTTGGGCTTGGTTTTTTGAAATGGGTGCCATCTGTCGACAGACAGAGAATTACGGAATGGTGTGGGTGTGCTGCGCCCGTGGTGGGTGCCTTATGTGTGCCTAGCCATACGCCTATAAGTCACATGCCGAAATAGCGACGGGAAGCACAATCCTGTTCCCTCAGGGTGCCCTTTCTCGCTTGTTGAGCCCGGAATAGAACCCACAGTGCTCTGTCGGTTTATACTAGACTGTCGACAGTCTCGAAACTCCATCTGCTTACTGGGTCCTCTGTAATGGAGGTGGGAGCTCGTTCTGCAAGGGGCGCTTATGGAACGAGCCCTGGCCCCGCCTGGTACTAGGGAGATTTGGTATTGCCTGTATCCGTCCCTTCCGTGCAAACATCACGGCTTAGCTGGGCATCGGGTTAATACTTTACCCACAGACTTCCTTGGTTGACGAAATCAGAAGCTCCTTTTTTCTGACATTACTCGATATTTCATCTATCTATCTATCTATCTATCTATCTATCTATCTATCTATCTATCTATCTATCTATCTATCTATCTATCTACCTACCCATCTACCTATCTATCTATCTATCTATCCATTTATGGATCTATCTATCTATGTATCTATCTATCTATCCATCTATCTATCTATCTATCTATCTATCTATCTATCTATCTATCTATCTATCTTTTTTTTTGTTGAGCCCGGAATAAAACCCACAGTGCTCTATCGGTTTATACTAGACTGTCGAACAGTCTCGAAACTCCATCTGCTTACTGGGCCCTCTGTAATGGAGGTGGGAGCTCGTTCTGCAAGGGGCGCTTTATGGAACGAGCCCTGGCCCCGCCTGGTACTAGGGAGCTTTGGTATTGCCTGTATCAGTCCCTTCCGTGCAAACATCACGGCTTAGCTGGGCATCGGGTTAATACTTTACACACAGACTTCCTGGTTGACGAAATCAGAAGCTCCTTTTTTCTGACATTAGTCGATATTTCATCTACCTATCTATCTATCTATCTATCTATCTATCTATCTATCTATCTATCTATCTATCTATCTATCTACCTATCTACCTACCTATCTACCTGCCTATCGCTCTATCACTCTGCTTTCATTTCCTCCACAAGCTACTCCAAGCAAACGAGAAGTTGGCTCTCTACCTACTTGATGTCAACCAATCTACCTATCTAACTTGACATCAAGCTATCTGCCTATCTGCTGACCGGCGTACACGCGCAGGAAAAAGCGTCCGACACGCCCACACTTGTGACAGTCAGCCACCCACGCTATGTCACGAGGTTCAATGAGCAAGTAAGTAATAAGCAAGTAAGTAAGCAAGTAAGTAAGCAAGTAAGTAAGCAAGTAAGTAAGTAAGTAAGTAAGTAAGCAAGCAAGCAAGTAAGTAAGTAAGTAAGTAAGTAAGTAAGTAAGTAAGTAAGTAAGTAAGTAAGTAAGTAAGTAAGTAAGTAAGTAAGTAAGTAAGTAAGTATGCAAGTAAGTAAGTAAGTAAGTAAGTAAGCGCCCAACACGCCCACACTTTAGACAGTCAGCCACCCACGCTAAGTAAGCAAGGGGAAATAAGTAAGAGAAGTGAAGTAAGTAAGTAAGTAGTAAGTAAGTAAATGAGTAAGTAAGTACGACAAAGAAAGCGC
>WBZZ01005618.1:0-5000 GCA_019918135.1 Paulinella micropora
GGTTCCACTTGAAGCAGTATTTAAAGTGTATAAGAAAGACTGCCAATCGCCCGTTGTCTGAGAAAAGAAAATATCTCCGCCATTTTGGTTCAATATTCTCGCCCCGTTATATGTTATATTTCCTCCATTAATGATATCCACATTATTGAAATCGGCCTGGCTTAACAAATTTAGCGCTCTTATATCATTTCTCGTTCCATTAAATATTTTTATTCCTGTTATGGTTTGGTCTCCTGTTAGTTTTACATTTTGTCCGTCCAATGTGTCCGCATACCCTTTTGTTGCTCCGTCCGTCGCTAATGTTGGAGTTCCAAGGTTGGCTATTTTGCTACTATTACAATCTAGACCCGAGGCATTTACCCATCCGACTATCGCGCCATCAATAACGAAACTTATTTTTTTAGCAATTATTTCAAAGTTATAATTTACGCCCGTGCTCATGTTAAGGCATCCGATAGTTCCTATATTAGACGTGGAGTTAAAGACCACGAATACCCCCCGTGTCGTCGCATTCGTTGAATTTCCAGTTATTTCAAGACCACTACTATATGTCTTAATTCCTGCTACGGTTTGGTTTCCTGTTAATTTCACATTTTGTCCGTCTAATGTATCTACATAACTTTTGTTTGCCCCATCTGTTGTCGCTGTTGGTGTTGCTAAGTTTGTTATTTTTTTGCTATTCAAAGATAATGTTGTGCCAGTTGCGGTAGCGATTAAAGTATTGCCTGCGTATAAATCTACATACGAGCCAGTTATTTGTATCGGATAATAAGCCGCAGTTGCTATTTTTTGTGCGGTAATCGCTCCTATATTTGTCGCCGTATCGAAGGCAATACCGATACCATCAAAAGCGGCTGGACCTGTGGCGCCCCGCACTTCTATTGTTGAAGTAAATTTTTTGTTTCCTGCTATGGTTTGGTCTCCTGTTAGTTTAACAACCGAAGTATCAAGAACAGAGACATCAATGTTGTCAACAATATTAACATTTGTTATCGAAAATCCTCCCATATTTAATCCTGCCGTCATGCTGACTGTTCCATCTAGTCGTAGAAAAGGTGAAGCCGTGTTCCTCCATTGTCCTGTTGAATAAATAAGTAATTGGTTGTCTGCTGGTGTTGTTATCACTACATCACTTAAAGCATCTATTGATTTCGTCGCGAGCCTTGTATCGAAGTCCGTATTCGCTCTTGCTGACGTATAGTATAGATTGGTTCCCTCCGCCAAGTTGGTAGTTGTTTTAGTTGATAATTGACTATCAAATCTCGCATTGGTGTAATATAGATTAGTTCCCTCTGCTAAGTTTGTAGTTGTTTTGATAGAAAGTCTATTATCAAAGTCTGAATTCGCTCTCGCCGTCGTATAGTAAAGATTGGTTCCCTCTGCTAAGTTGGTTGTCGTTTTAGTGGCTAATTGATTATCAAATCTCGCGGTGGTGTAATATAAATTGGTTCCTTCTTTTAAGTCCGTAGTTGATTTGTTTGAAAATCTTGTGTCAAACCTTCCATCAGTATAGTAAAGATTAGTCCCCTCAGCTAAGTTTGTTGTTGTTTTAGTGGCTAATTGACTATCAAATCTTGCTGTCGTATAGTATAAATTGGCGCCTTCTTTTAAGTCCGAGGTTGATTTTAAAGCGAGACGTGTGTCAAAGCGGTTATCAGTCCAATAATAATTAACCCCTTCCTTTAAGTCTGTTGTTGATTTTAAAGCCAGTCTAGCGTCAAATCGAGCGTCAGTATAATATAGATTTATAGGGTTGGCATCTTCTGGCACTCTATCAGTGTTTAAGCCGATAATGGTCGTGTTCGTTAAGTCTAAGTTAAGTATATTTAGACTATCGACTGCCAACTCATTAAGGCCTAAGAGCGACTTATATTGCGACATCGTTATATATTATCTTAATTAAAATATTATATTTAGGAAAATATACCATCCCATAGCAAACAAGTATGCCGGGTAAATCTTCGGTAGAAAATCTTAAATCGCTAATGCGAGGCGAAAGGAAAAGGCTAAGCAAAGAAAGATTGAGAGGGCGAGGGAATTACTAGCGGAGGAAGAGGCAAAGAATGTGAAAGAAATGACTGATGAACAGCGGATGGACAACACAGCTAAGAAGCAGTTGGCGAAGGATATGATTGATGGCAGAGATGGCGAGCCGATCGAGGAAAGCAGTGAAAGCGATGAAGAGGTCGAACAGGACTTTGTAGATATCGTTGCCAGACGGGTTGCTGGTATGAAACTTAAGACTAAGCAAAAGAAGACTAAGAAAGCGGTAAAAAAGAAACTGCCTGAACTAGAAGAGAGTGAGAGTGAAAGCGAGGAAAGTGAGGAGGAGCCTCAGTTGAAGAAAGGGGGGAAGAAGACTGGCCGTGTTAATGTTAATGTTTATGCGGGACAACCGGAGAAGTCAAAAAAAGAAAGTAATGATGTTTCAAAAATGTTTTTAAAGTTCTAGAAACTACCAAAGATAATGATAAGAATAGTAATTGGCATACTCTGGATTATTATAAGTTAATTCCCCTTTTGAATTTCTTATAGCCTTAGCTCTCGCTCTATAGTTTTTTCTTCTTTCTTTGTCTAAGTGGTTGAGATGCTCATATATCCCTATACGGTCTTTGTAATGTTCATATCTAACGTCGCCGAAATGAATTGTTTTTCCTTTTGGTGTAGTAGTTGTATATTTTTTTTTTTTTACGCCCGACTTTGAAAATCTCATACTATATAGATGGACAAGATAAAAATTTACCATTAGATGTTCGCTTACACATTATGGACTATTTATATAATCATCGTGAGTATGACTTCAATAGTTGCTATGTGTGTGGATTAACTCTGTGTTTAGCGAACCGCCAGATTACAGCCGTTGATGACAGTTTTGACAGATTTTATTCTTATGAGTTTTGTTCTAATTATTGTTTTGAAATAGAAAAAAAAGAAAGAGTAAGATATAGAGATACCGTATTAGGTGTCATTAAGTATTAGGAGGTGTGATGGACGACCATATACAAGAACTGAAAGAGCAACAGGCACTAGAACTACATTTTCAGAAAAAACAAAGCAAGAAATGGAATACGATATGGGCTGATAAACCGCTGAAACAAGTGTTTGTAGATTTAGCGGATATGTCTAAGTTAAAAGATAAACCAGGTAATAAAAAATATGCCTTTATGTTGGTTTGGATTGACACGAATAGTAGGTTTTTAGAAGTTAGACCGCTAAAAAATAAAACTGCGAATGAAGTATATACTGGTTTAAAATCTATTCCATATATTCCAGAAATCATTACAACAGACAGCGGAGGAGAATACAAAGGAGCAGTTAATAAATATTTTGATGAACATAACATTGAACACAGAACAGTTGAAGTAGGAGACCACCGGGCTCTTGCTATCGTAGATAGGGTTATATTGACTATTAGAAGGTGGCTTGACATACTATTTGAAACCAATGGGAACTTTGACTGGGTCTCATACATTGACGATATGGTCAAAGCTTACAATAATCGTTTTCATCCAACAATCAAAGCTAGACCAATCGATGTATTAAATGGAAAAGCTAATAATAAACAAAAAATTAAAAGAGATGAAAGTATTAACGAATTTGAACCGGGCGATAAGGTAAGACGGGAAGTTCAACGAAATCTATTTTCAAAAGGCGGACGAACTTGGTCAAAGCAGATATATACGGTTTTGGGTAGAAATGGATTTAAGATTGTGCTATCTAATAAAGAACTAGTTAGCACCCGCGAGTTGTTAAAGACCAAGTTTGAAAAGCCAGTTGATGATGAAAAACAAATTCAAGAACAAGTCCAAGAGATAACGAAGGAGAAGAAGATAAAGCAACAGTTAAAAAAAGAAGACATACAAACAGAAAACATAATCGAAACCAAACGGCACAAAAAGAAAAAGGTAATTTTTGATTTGTAGAAAATGTGTGTCTTGATTTCTTGTAGTGCTAAAAACTGAAACTAACGACAGAGAAAAAAAGCAAAAATAGATGCGTCGCACAAAATTAACGATCGAACGACAGAGAAAAAAAGCAAAAAGATGCGTCGCACAAAATTAACGATCTGTCGCATTGAAGTATGGCTGTTCAATTCTATTTTACTTTCGTGTTTGGCCACGGGCTCATTTCCTTTTTGCTTTGGCGTCTGGCGGCGGCGTGTCGTGAAAAAGTGTGCCGAAGTGGCACCCTATACTACCCGTGTAAAAATGAGGATTTATGCTGTTATCTCTTTTATATGAACAGATATGTCAAAAATGGCAAACGATAGCAAAATTCAAAAGGACAGGGGGGCGGGGGAGCCTTAGAAACCCCCCCCCCCCCCCCCCCCCTGTCCTCGTCCTTTTTTGTTGGATAGACAGGTCTATGTTTTATATTATAAAATAAGCATTAGAAACATAAAAACACAACATAGGACACAACAAAAACAGACATTCAAACATATCAAAAACATACCTTTGTTTTACAAAAAACGACAAACTGAGCACAATAAGAGAGATTTAGACAAAATAACGACAAAAACCATATATACAAAGTAATATATACAATTTTATGGAATAAAATGGTGTTTTTGTCGTTATTTTGTCTAAATCTCTCTTATTGTGCTCAGTTTGTCGTTTTTTGTAAAACAAAGGTATGTTTTTGATATGTTTGAATGTCTGTTTTTGTTGTGTCCTATGTTGTGTTTTTATGTTTCTAATGCTTATTTTATAATATAAAACATAGACCTGTCTATCCAACATAAATGATATATATATACATATATATATATATATATATATATATATATATATATATATATATATATATATATATATATATAGCGAGAGAGAGAGAGAGAGAGAGAGAGAAGAGAGAGAGAGAGAGTCTGTATGTATGTATTTCGAACGTCCTTACATACGTACGTGCGTACGTTCCTACGTACGTATGTACGTATGTCTGTACGTACGTATGTACGTATGTCTGTATTTATGTATGTTTGTATGTATGTTTGTATGTTT
>WBZZ01005618.1:10000-29875 GCA_019918135.1 Paulinella micropora
GATGATCTGGATGAACCAGCTGTCGTCGGCCCTGACAGGGCAGCCAGACAAAGTGTCCGAGTACTTACAGCTACAGCCGTTGCTGCGGGACCTGTGGCAAGCCAGTGAGGCAGAGAAAGACACCCCAGCGGCCGTCAAGCTCTGGCAGGTATGTGAAGCTGTGCACTAGCTAGTGAGCATCGGGCAGAGCGGGTGCTGGGAGCGCGGGGGGGCAACAAAAGAGGGCGACAAACGCACGCAACAAATCATGACAAGCACATCAGGATCATTTGTGCCCATTTCATTATGCAGCCATGCATGATAATATTCAACTCCAGGCTGAAAGGAAGGACAACCACATTTATCATAAATACAATATATGGCTGTATGCATGGCGCTGTGTGGGTGCTATGCTGACAGGCCTCGTTCCCGACCGCGAGCCTACTGCAAGCACTTGGAGCTATTAGAGAGGCCGTCATCTGGGCATCTCAAGGCGCTGAGGCCCTTCGGACGCTGAAGGAACGGCTGCGGGGCATGCTGCCCGTTTTGCAGGCAGAGCGACCGGCAACGGCCAAGCTCAAAGAACTAGACAAGAACTACAAGGAGTTGAAGAAGCTTATCTTGGCCTACGATGTCGAGCACTGGGACGACAACGAAGACGAGGACGGCTTACGAATAATAACGGCTGACCTCAGAGAAAAGCGGACAGAACTGGCTGCCGTGGTGAAGACTCGCCAGAGCTTGCTTGCTCGATGCATGCAACTGGTCGAGCAGTTTCCTGAGATGCTGTTGCCCGAGTCGGAGCACTTCGTGAAGGGCCTACAGAATCTCGTGGATAGCGACGGGTTGGATGTGGGCTCGATGTCCTTACACGATTTCACTGAAGTCAAACAAATAAGAAACGACAGGCATTCCGTCTGAAAAGTTCGCGCTTACTGTGAAGGCGATTGGTAGGCTTTTTTTTTTTTTTTTTTTTTTTTTTTTTTTTTTTTTTTTTGGGCAGCAATATCTTCATTTTTGTCGTTTGTTGGTTGAGAATATATTGATCGTTGATAAATGACTTGCCCTTTTTCTCTTGCTCGCGCGTCAATCTATGTTACTGACTGCATCTAAGCTGAAGATCGGCATATTTTGAAACTAAGTAGCCGTTCCATTTTGATTTACATGGCTGGGTGTGTATGTATGTGTGCGTACATGTTGCCCTCTCGGTTTGCTGCTCACTGGGTCTTCGTTGTGCCTTCGTATATACAAATGGTCGTAACCTATCCTACTGCCAGGTTCGCCGTCAAGGAGTACAAGTTATCCAAGGAAAGCGACTGGACGCAAATGTTGAAGGAAGTCAAGCTGCTCAAGCATCTGGAGCGACCGGACATCGTCCAGGTCGTCTGCGCTTTCCTCGACAAAAAGCGCGTCGAGACCCTGTGTTACCTTCAGATGCCCATGTACGCGCACACGCTGGTGGACTGCTGTGACGGGAAGCTGACTGTGGATGACCAGGCACAGGCGATGATGCGGGAGGTGCTGCGAGGAGTGGAGCACATCCACCGGCTTGGCGTTGTCCACTGCGGTCTGAAGCCGGCCAACATCTTCTTGGCGCAGCAAGCGGACAGCTCTTGGCAGCCCAAAATCGGTGTTTTTCATGTTTTCTTAAGTGATGGCGCATGTACATGTCTTTCTGGTATTTAGGCGACTTCGACGTCTCCATGGATACCGGCGAGCGGACCACTTGGGCAGCGACGGTTGCGGCAACTACTGCCAGGCGCGGCTTTGCAGGAACCCTTAACTACGTGGCTCCAGAAGTTTTCCAGGGCCAGCGCGCCTCTTTTGCCTCCGACATGTTCTCGTTTGGCCTGATTCTCTTCGACGTGCACTTTCCAGGCTCCAGTGCTTGTCGGCCTTCCGCGCAGTTGCTGTTAGCCGGGCATGCTTTTTCGCCCCCCTCGCATAGCAACCAGCAACTACGCAAGCTGCTGGAGAGCCTGCTGCAAGTAGACCCTGCCAAACGGCCCTCCGCGACAAATGCACTGGCCCACCCTTTACAAATGCACTGGCCCACCCTTTCTTCAACACCTCCTTGCTGCTTAAACAAGAAAAGCTCCATAAGGAAATGACGCAACTGCAAAAGGAACGGACGGCCGCGTTCGAAATGCAGCGCCAACTGGAAGCAAGCAGGATTGAGCTAGAACAGAAGCAGCAGGAGTAACAGACGAGAATACAGAGAAAACGGCAGCAGCTGGAGGAGCAAGAGAGCAAGCTACAGCAGGAAATAGCCACGGAACGCAAACGGTTGGAGGAACAAGGAACAAAGGTATTCAATCAACTGGCGTCCTCCCTTCCCATGCGAGCAACTAGACTGCTCTTTGCGCTCTGCCGTCGCTGTTTGTTGTTGTTGTTGTTGTTGTTTTTGTTGTTGCTGCTGCTGCTGCTGCTGTTGTCGTTCTTGTTGTTGTCGTTGCTGCTATTGTTGTACACATCGTGTGGAATCTAGGCAACGAAGCAACAGAAAGAGCGCCAGTCTGCTTTGCTTAAACAAGAGGAGGCCCTGGCAGCACAGCGCGCCGAGCTGGTTGCACAGGATAGAAGCAGGCAAAAGAAGGAGCAACAGATGAAGCAACAGCTCCAGAACTTGCAGCGGAAAGATAGAAAAATGAAAGAGAAGCAAGAGGCGCTGGAGCAAAAAAAGAAAGAGCTACTCGAGTGCCAGGTGCTGGCAGCACCCCCGGTGTATTGGGCTTCGCGTTCTCTGCGTCTGGACCAGCCCTGTAGATTGGTGGACCCCAAGGAGCTGGAGGCCCAGGTGCAGGAGCTCATGACAAACACCTGCATCTCGCGCTATATCGGGATCGGCAGTGATTCCCACGGGCTCAGACACACAGGCTTCCGCGTGGTGCGGGTGCAGCGGGTAGAGAACCCGCAGCTCTGGAGCAAGTACCAGATCGAATGCGAGGCGGTCCGGGCCAACATGCCCAGGCCCCCTGCCCAAGTTACCCTGGTAGACAGCTACAATCGCGCGCTCTGGAAAAGGCTGCAGGTAGATTTCGGTGTCCACGAGGCCTTGCTGTGGCACGGGACCAAGGCAGACTTCTGTGAGTTGATCGCTAAGCAAGGGCTGGACGAGCGACTAGCAAACAACGGGCTCTTTGGTCACGGAATCTATTTCGCGGAAAACTCCTCTAAGAGCGACGAGTACATTGAGCCCGACCGGCAAGGCAACTGTTACATCTTTTTGGCACGTGTGTGCTTGGGCGTGCCGCACAGCACCCTGCACAGAACCAACGGCATGAGGCGCCCCCACTGCGCAGCCAGAACTCGCCCTTGCTGTACGACAGTGCGCGCAGAGTGCAAAGGCCACGCCAAGTTCCGCAGCCCGGCGCATACCTGGGGCGCTACAGAGAGTTTTCGTGTTCGACCGCAAACTGACGTACCCCGAGATACTCGTCACATTCCAACGGGTTTGAACATGTAAGCACTTCTTGTCGTATGCAATCTACACAGAGAAAACGAAATCACAACGAGAAGGATCACAAAGCTAAATTCCTCACTGACCGGAAATATAAGCCGGTGCCTGCGCCCCAGGAGGAGACGTAGATTTCTTGTGTGCGGCCTTTGCATGCGTTAATAACTTACTAATATAGGAGTCATGAATCGGAGGGTTAGATTGTCAACTCAGAAACTCAGCCGCCTGTGTGATTACGCTGGAACCGCCGGCTGCTCGGCCCCTAGCTACAGCACCTCGCTCTCGTGCTCGCTCTCGCTTACTAGCTCCCGCGCCGGCGGATGGGTAGCACGGCCCTGTAGCTACTGCACAAAGGGGGCGCCGGGCTCGTCCTCGGGTCTCTTGCCTGAGGCTCCGTTGTAATTACTGACAAAGGCTACGTAGTGCGACTTGCTCTTCTAGATCTCCAAATGGTTATAGGGACGGCTGCATCCGCGGTGCCACACGCCCAGCGCTTTCTCCACCCTCTGAGGCGGCGACCGGACCGGGCGCAGGTCGGTTCCAAACTCGCGCACAAGCGCGTTCCGCGCTGCCAGCATGCTGTTTTCGCTCGTCCTGAACCTGCCCTAGTAAACCCGACGAGATTGGTGGTTGAACCGAAGTGGCAACAATACGGGGTGACAGCTAATGTTACAGTGACACGATATTTAATAATATAAGCGCATATCTAACGACATGAAGAATGAGGAATATTACTGTCAACATTCATTTTAGCCACGTTTACAATCATAAAGAAGTTTGACCTATATAAAAACTTTGATCAATATAGAAACTTTGACCTATATAAAACCTTTGGCACGTCAAACTTTTCATATAAGTCAAAGGTTTTTACATAAGTCAAACTTTTTATACGTCAAACTTTTTATAGGTTTAAGTTTTGCTATAAGTCAAACTTTTCCAATACGTCGAAAAATACGTGACAAGAATATTAATATTAATACTATTAATATATCTGAGGCGTACTGATGCAGCTAATGGCATATCCTCAACGGACATAAGCCTCCAATACCCTTGTTCGAGGTCCTCCACCCCCCCGTGTCAGTCTCTCGCCTGATGATCGGGGCCACCGATGGAGCTCCTGAGGGCAAGACTGCACTAAGCCGAGGTTATTCCGCAGTCCCAGCAACCTCTTGCAAGACGTCACCGAATGTGCAAGTGCATACACCAAGCGCGGTTGCTAGAGCTGCCTCGAAACCCCACCCATAACAATCTGGTGTCTGCTGGGTCCTGGGCTATCAACCAGCATATGCGGAGTTTAAGATCTTTTACGCGCGCAACGACCCTCCTCCCCAGCATCTACCACCAAAGGGTTATGAGTTGGCGTCACAGTTTAACGCCTTGAGGCCATTGGGCTGTTAATATTAATATTAATAATATTATTAATAATTCAGTACATGCAATTCAAATTTTCAAATTCTTGTGAATAATATTTCAAGTTTTAATAATAATAACAATTACTAGTAGTTTAATTGAGCAGCAGTAAAACTGTCAAACAAAAACTTGAACGTCGGAATATATTCTCAAAGTTTATTTTCGTTTTTTGTTTTATATTATTAATAATAGTCAACTAATATTAATTTTGGGGTATGCAATCTCGGTACTGTCGAGCCACAAAAGTGAGATTGGTTGCAAATGAAAACGATTTGAAAATTTCTCAGTCCCGGAAAGCTCCTGTACCCCTGTGACTCGGCGGCCAGCATCCACCTCTTCACATTCTGGAAAACCAACTCGCATGGCATGAACTCTGGAAAGTAAGCAGGCAGGCGAACAACTCTCACCCCCACAGCGGCACTGAGAAGAAGCAGATCCTGAACTTCTCGCCATTCCGAGTCCGTGCTGTGAATTTTTGCATTATCTACAACGAGAATATCACCGTCTCCCAAGTGTTCGTGATGAGCTGCATCTGTGAGTTTGGATACAACCCTAAGGGATAAGTACACAATGAACTCTTATTAAAAGTCTCTATGGCTGCAAAAAGAGATGTAGTCTCAGTGAGCATGTGAATAAATCGGGAGGAAATTGAAGATAGGCTTTTGCAGTTTTATAGTTATGAATGTACTTTTTTTATTTGAAATTACATATATTGAAATACTCTGCAACGCAAAATTCATGACAATGTGTCACACTATGCCTGCACACCATGCATTCAAAGACAACACTGTCTGAGTGAAAATAGTTTTATAAAAAAGAAACCGTGTGAAAATTTAATAAATACTGTTGAAAAATATGTCGTAGAGCGCCGGGTTAAAGTTATGCTCTATCACATACTACAAGCTCAGCTTCTGAAACATCCTGGTTTAGAAACCTATCGTTCTCCCGATTTGACACAGCTTTTGCTTGTTGTTCACGCCGGCCCTCACATTTTTCAGCCGATTTTTACGGTGTCGTTTTTGGCTATTTTCGTGAATTTTTTTCCTGAAAAATGGTGTGTGCACTCGTTTTTGTTGTTGATATTTGTAGCCCCTTCTATGTTTTGTGATGTTTGCCTTCCACACTTCGATAGGATAGGTGTTCAGGAACACATGTACAATTTTTTTAATAAAATTCCATTTCCGTGCAACAAATTTCTTTTGCAAAACTTGGGTCTTGAGAGATCGGAAAAAATAGAAAATTTGGTTTTGTGATTAGAGTTCAGTTTGTATAGGGCTAGAAAAGTGTTTAAATCTGTTTGTACACTTAATACACATGATTCCCCAAACCCGGTACACTTCAATGTATGTGTAGAATGAAAACATGAAGTCTCATTTTGGAGGGTATGTCGGAAGAAAAAAATTACCTTGAAAAAATATGAGAGGAGTTCGCTCTTCGAATTTTTTTTTTTATTGGAAACGACGATCCTAGTGACAGATATGATATTCCAAGCATAAAAATAAAGTTCCACAGTGTATTAGGTGCATACAAGGTCACAGTGTCCACGAAACTCATGCAGTCAAAAAGTTGTTGTTGTGTATTTATAAAGACAGATAAAATAAATGGCTATAAAGTACAGGGAAGCTAGTCTAGTGATAGTAGAAGCTGAATTGAAAGCTTTCTTTGAATTATTAATAAGAAATACGACTCCTAGACTCATTTTCATTTTTGACGACCCTCGTGGCGACCGGTTTTGGCTTCAACTTTTCTAAGGCAAAATATAATCTATTGAAAAAAAATTTGATACATTTGTTTCTTGTGATGTATTGAACCTCATCCATCACTCTTTCAAGTATGAACAGAACTCTTGCGCGCAGAAACTGAGCATGTGTCGGAGGTGTCGAGACACCATGTTTTGAAAAAAGATCTGGCAAGTATACCACAAAACCCGTACATTTTCCTATGCAATCGTGAAAATTTCCGACAAAAATTGGTGGGGCCGGCTTGTACATGAAATGTTGGAGTGGTTGTCTTTGAGTTTAGTTTTGACTACTTTGAACTTCTCTTTCAAGTTTGATCTTTCAGCCATATTAAAATTCAATAGTTAACATTTGCATTTATTGAAACAGCAACTGTATTCACATTTTTGGGGGGGTTCAACTACATATGAGTCCTAACTCCTGAGAGTAGGTGAAATACCAGTAAATTTCTGAGAGGTCACTTCGTTTATTAACGTAGATTTCTACTTGTTTGCAGACTTGGTTTCAAAGTACGTTCGTGGGTGAACGTAGATTGTGAGTTGGTGTCGTGAGACACTTGAAGTTGAATGTGTAGCACTTGAAGGAGGGCTTCCAGTCCAAGTTGTTGGTTCAAGTGTCCAAAGTCCGAGAAAACTTTCATTTGGGAAAATCTTCCACAATCGCATGAGGGATTGTTTTCTAGACGGCACCGGGATCGGGTGCTCCGTCATCCGGTCCAAGACCTCATCCGCCCACAACGCCTTTTCATGGAACGGTAAGATCATGGAAAACGGTTTGTCACCCTCGAAATACTTCGCGAGCAACTTCGCCGTCTCCCCGAAATTCCGTGGACAAAGAGGTTTGTCACCCCACATGTTTCCCACAAAATCACCAATCTCATCCTCCGTTCCACCCGTTGAGACCCGCACTCCCATTAGCGGCTCAAACAACGGCCTATTACCCTGTGATGCTTTCGCATGGAAGCAGTATCGGTTCTGAAGGAACACGGTTCTGAAGGAACACATAAGGCCCCTTCTTTCCATCCCTGAACCTATCCATCCCTGCCTCCACCTCCATGTTGTGTTCTTCCATGGTGCAGGCCATAATCTGAGCACACCGGCCCTGAATTAAGTCCTCCACCGTTGCCCTTTCCCAACGTCGAACAACTTTCGAAACCTTTCCCGCATACCCGCGGTACTCCGGTTGGAAATCCTTGTAATAATTGTCCTACGCCGGGTGCTGATATGGCTTTGGTATAACCAACTGCACCCTTGCGCTTCGCGCAATTGCATGTGGGTCCTTACCTTTAGTCGCCCCTAGCTTGGTGAACGATACCGCGTAAGTATCCGTATGAAAGAGAGGAACCGCTGTCCGCCCCCTCACCATATCCTCCGCGTCATCATCACTAATTCCATAGTGCACCAAACCCGACCGGCAGTCAATTACTGTACTCATTCTATTGAGCTGCTTGAACCCGATCAGCAATCCCCCCGAATATTCCGGACAGACTTAGAACTGAATGTCAAAGGACTTACCGGAGTAGAGTTCAATGGTCAAGACCATCGTCCTCGTAACCTCCGCCCTCGCTTTTCCATTCACCCCTTCTATGCTTCCTTTCATATGCAACATGTTTTTATCCAACCAGGCCCTAATTTCGCCGTTATAATTTCCGCGCCCGCGATATTAATGTTAGCCAACGTATCATTGGCCATATCGCATGCACTCTCCAAGTCCACACAGTAGACCTGAGTAATGCATAACGCATGTTCCGGCCTTTCAATAGCCTCCAGGCGTTCCTTCAAGTCAGACAAAAGAACAAAACTATTCTTTAAATCTTTCCGATCCGACAGCCCACTCTTGCTGAGTCCCTCACCAAAAGCAGTAGCCTTCAATTCTCCTGCTTTCATTTCTTTCACTCCTTTCGTCGCCCTACTTCCGGGTTTGACTTTCCTCCACCCGTAAAGGCACCGGCTTGGGCCCCCAATCGGACTCCGGAATGATAGAAACTTTCTTTTTAAACCTAACCGTCGGAACCGGTAAAACATTTAAAGTAGGTTGCGATTTTTGCGGTACGACAGTAACAACGTTTTTATTTATAATATTAACTTGTCTGGCCTTCGCGGGCCCTTCGTTTCCCTTATTGTCACCACGTTTTCCCCGTTCAATCGTTACCTGCATCACAGAATCATGCATTCCATGAGTAGAGTCCTGAGTCCTGTGAGAAGGGTTACCTGTAGGAATTGCCTTGACTTCAAGCCTCCCCGGCTCATTCGTCTTCGGCAAAATCGTCGCTGTGAAAGGTTTCGTCCCCGCCACACGACAACATCCCCATCAGTAATAACTGACGATTCCGTTTTCCCCTCCCCACATTTGTCTTTCAACTGGTGTTTACCAGTCTGAGTTTCCCCTTCCTCAACGTAGGAGACTTCTTCCTCCGCTTCTTCCTTTGAAGCCGCAGTCACCTCAGCCTTCTTGGAGGGGCCGCCTCCTTCCTTCTTGCCGCCCCATCGCTTCTTCCCCTTGAAGCCTCCCCCGCGGTCACGGCCTTGACGCCGCCTCCTTTGCCACCTCCCTTCCGCAAGCTTTTGACTGTGTCATCATATTCCTCCAGTCGATCCTTAACAAGACGTCGAACCCCTTTGTTCTTGATTTCCAGCTCGTCTTTGTTGCGGATTGCCCTGACTATTTCCCAGATGGATTGGCCATTGTTCGCAGCTTTCAACTGCCCCTCCAAGTTTTTCCAATCCGCCTCCTTGTCAGAGTGTAGCCCAGGGCAAGCCTCCTTCTTCGGGCACATGTAGCCCTTGAAGTAGTAATCAAAGCAAAGCTTGCGACTTCCCTTTATAAGAGGAACTGGAAGAACTGGCCCCCCTAGCCTTCATGCCCTTAGGGGGAGGAATATGCTCCTCGCTAGTCTCTTCCTCCTCCTCTTCCTCTTCCCGTTCCATTCGTCGGGAGGGTCTGCCGTAACCCCCCTTCGGAACATTAGGGATACGCATACTGCGTCTTTCAGCCCCACCTCCAGACTGTATGGCATTCGCCTTCCCCAGTGGTTTTTCCTCCAGCTGGGTTCTGGCTGCCGCTGCCAAAGCCTGCATCCCCCCCGCGGAGACCAACGTATCATCCCACGTTCTTACGGCCAGCAGGAAGTCCTTCCACATGTCTCTTGCGTTTCCATATCCATCCGCAAAGGTTTTCCATGCCGAGGCCGCATCCGTCGTGTAATCGACGTTGTCCGGGATCACAACCATCCATCTGCCGTCCGGCCATCCTTTACAAATGACTCGGAAAACACACGGATCGTGCTGATTGATCCTTGCCATCACGTGTCGGATGCGTCGTTTGAGGCTGATGAAAAACGCATTGTCCGTCTTCAGCTTCTCCATCTCCCTCCGAAACGCCCTCTTACCCTCATCGGCTTCTTGCTTGTCGTCAACAACGCTTTTCCAACCACCGTGGAAATGTGTCCTGTCAGCATGACCTCACTAGTCAAATCCCAATGATTTCCGTGAAGTACGAGCAAAGCAATGAGAGCATGCATCATCGCGTGCAGTTTGGACATTTTCACGGATCCCGTTTCCGCATAAACATCCCTATCCTGCATTTCCTTGGTCACCCCTTTGTGATACTCTCCACCGTAAAGTGCTCCATAAGGTCCGCGTCCGTGCACTGTCGGAGAATATCAACCAAGGTCATCGGCGACTCAAAACTGCTCTCCCCCATAAACTTACAGAGCAAATTGATCGCTTTGCGCAACCAAGGCGAGGTCATATACGGATAACAGTTTACCTGTCGGGTAAACCATATCGTCGGCTTTTTATCCCCTTGAGACCCCGGGGCAAATGCAACAGGCGAGAACTTCTCGAGGAAGACCGGCATCCTCTTCCTTTCCTGTTCATAACGAGTCACCGGATCCAAAGGATCATCCTCATCCCTTTTCTTGATGATCGCATATCTCTCTTCCCAAGCTGCGTATTTTCCCACGCAAACCTCAACGGCCTTTGCGACCTCCATGAGGTACAAGAGATATCGATACAAGTTCTCATGAGCCTGCTCCCTTGCCACAAGCAAGATCAAAGGCTCCGGCACAGTAGCCGCAGCATTTTTGGTCTTGGTTGTTCCGAGTGCAGCATTCTCTGCTTCCTTTAGCAGATCACGCAGGCTCCTGTTGGCATTAAAAGCCACCGTGTCCTTTTCCGTCATCAGCTCCAATTTTCCCATGAAGCCTTCGACATGGATTAGGTCATAAGGGCCTGGTGTCTTTTTCCTCCACACCTTCGTGTCCTTCATCCATTTTGCCTCCTTCATTTTGCCCTTTGCGGTTTCCCAGTTCTTAACCGCTTTGGCGAAGGCATCTGTACCAAGGTCATGTCAAAAGTGTCCCCTTTTACAGGGTCTGTTCTGACAGATCCATACCATTCCTCCTTCCAAGTGTCCTTAACTTCCGTTCCCATCATAAGAAATTGGACATCGAACTGCTCAGAAGGAATAGGAGTTGGAAAATAATCCTCATTCCCATTCTCCAACCTTGGATGACCCACCATTTGCAGTTCATGGAGGTGCAATGGACACGAACATCCTTGCCACCATCCTCCTAACCTGCATAGGTACCAAAGTTCTGAGCTTAGGTTCACTAGAATAGCTAGTGAAAGCAAAAGTGATTGCCTCCCAACCCCATTTTGCCATGTCACTCGATTCATTCTTCACCGTGTCGTAAACCTCCTTGTCCTTTTCTCTGTCTGGGAACTTACTTGCAAAAGGGACAAAGTGTTCCAAAAACAGATGCTGTTCTTTGGAGTCTACTATGTAGTCCGCCGCTACATGTAGTAGAAACTCCCCCACAGACTTCCCCAACAACGGTTGAACACACGGGTCCTTGTAAGGATCGTATGTCTTCCCCACTGACATGTTGATTTCCAAGATGTCAAGGTCTAAGCTTCGAGATCAGGGTTCTTCCCTGTTTCTCCAGAACCCTCCTTACCACCTTTTTTGTTTCCGGGCCTTGCTTTTAACGACTGAAAGCACTGTCTCACACGACCAGTACTGAGTACTGATTGTCGAGAAGCTACTTGACACTCTCACCAAGGCACAGCCAACAACAGTGACTGATTGCCCCCAAAGAGTGCGTCGTTCCCAATTCACTGTCAAAATTTGATTTTCCAGAGTTCAAACTGAGAGGCAAAGGGATTCCAAATGTATTAAGACAGGAGGTCTACACTAGTACTAGCTCAGAGGAAAGGTAAAAAAAGGAATTTAATAATTGAACACAACAGATTCAGAGCTAACCTCCACTTCTAAGATAGAAAGGGAAGTCAGGAATGAACCTAAACAACAAGCCAAAAGAGAAAACACAGGTCAAGCCGGAGTGTCCCTTTGACAGGGTCAACTGACACGTTGCGTTACGTCCGTAACATGCACAAATGCCAAAACATACAATCAATGCCAACTCATAAGTGCTGTGAATTTTCCTTATTTAGTCATAAATTCCCATTCACGGGAAAACTGCTAAATTTCACGGAATTTCCGACACGGATTTTTTTCCAAAACTTCAACAGGTTACTACATGTGCTGTAGAAGGATGGGGTCAGCGCTATTGATGCGGGAGGTTAATCAATATGGATGCTACATAATAGTGTAATCTGCATCCTAAAAACCTTCTCCACGCCGGTAAACAGTCAAGTGTAAAATCTAGGTTTTAAGGCAGTCCTATGGGATCCAAGCTTCTTAGCTTTCCATCCATATTCCTTATCCTAATATTAATACATTAAAACCTGATGTATTAATCAGAACCGGAAATGTAATAAGAATTCATCTTAAAATACATTTAATAACAAGAAATTACTTCCAAGAGTAAATCCCCGTAAAGCACAAATAGCGTAAAAACGATGTAGTATACAGTGGGTGTTACACGGTACGGTATTCATTCCGATAAACTGTACAATTTTCAAAAGACTGTATAATTCAAGTTCAAAAAACTATATATGAATAATTTTCGAAAAACTGTACAATTTTTCAAACAACTGTAATTTAATACAATTTCCGAAAAACTGCACAGCCTGGTTTGAAATATATAATTCTTTAACTTGAATGTCGGCGGTTGTACGTCTCACTCGATCGTATTTTGCACCAAAGTCTGCAAAGTGTACGAAATTACGTAACTAAACGAACTGACCGCTCTGCTATTTACTGGTATTTCACCTCTCATCGAGTCAGGGCTAAATGCAGCCATAGTGCTCCTTATTAAGAGTTCGTTGTACTTGACCAACTGAAGAGTTGTATACAAACTCACATTTTAATAATTAAAGGACGCAGTCGCTTGCTTTCCATAGAGGTGAAAAGGAAGCATGTAAGAAGGCGTCTGACTTCAACATCAGTAAAAATGCAGGGGCGTAAATATGCAGGGGCGAACAAGGAGAAAGAAGAGAGCAGACTATGAATAACACTTGTAATGAGTCACGCCATCGGCCGGCGGCGCCGATGAGTGGGACGCCTTAGAGGATAATGGACTCTGAGTAGTGTCAAGAGATCCAAAAATGGAAAAATGAATCGTAAAAAAAGAAAAAGAAAAGAAAAAAATGGCGGAGAATGGAATTCAAGCAGAGAAAGAAAAAGAAAAATTACAATTGAAGACATGTGAGTTTGCGCTTGGCGTTGCTTACGCGCGAAGCATGAGTCCCAAAACAACTGCCAGCAGTAGAACATTCATCGAAGGGACCCGCTGAACAAATGCACAGTACAAACATTAACAATAGAAGCAAATCTTGCCATGCGTGCTAGCATTAATGGATCTTGCAACGAGTGAACTTTACTTGCTGCGTTGTGAGGCGTCCAATGATTCATTGTCTTTGATATCCTTTTTGCGATAATTGTCAAGAATTGAAATCCTTTTTGCGATGATTGTCAAGAATTGAAAAAGAAATCTCTTGCAAAAATGGACGCACAAACTATAATGCGTGTGTACTATGACTGGGGGAAGAAGGGTTAGAGCAGCAAGTGGAGGGATTTGTCACACTCGATGCCACACTCATGGCAAGCCAGTGAGCCATCAACTATATTGCATTTTACAGTCTTTGTACACACAGTCTTACACACAAAATCTCGCTAACTGCGGTGGACCTCTGCGACGCCAGATAGAGAAGACACGACGCAAACGTGATTGCTCCTGTCTGCATTTTCTGCGAACCTTCACAAAGAGAATGAACGAATAGAATTCCTTTTTCACATCTAAACGTGTCCCAGGTTCCATGAATATACACGATGTCAGTCTTTTCAAAGGAATATACTCATTTACAACTACTACTACTACTGCTACTACTGCTAGTACTACTACTGCTACTACTACTACTAATACTACTACTACTACCACTACTACTAGTACTTCCTTACTACTACTACTACTACTACTACTACTACTACTACTACTACTGACACTACCATTACTACTTAATACTACTACTTACTACTACTACTACTACGACTACTACTACTACTACTACTACTACTACTACTACTACTACTACTACTACTACTACTATGGCACTATACTACTACTACTACTACTACTACTACTACTACTTACTACTACTACTACTACACTACTACTACTACTACTACTACTACTACTACTACTACTACTACTACTACTACTACAGTACCACTACCACTACCGGTACTACTACTACTACTACTACTACTTCTACCCCTAATTCTACTACGTTACGCACGTATGCACATCCAGAAGTATGATCGTTAACTTTTGTACATATTGTTGGGTCGATGAACGTACAGGTCTTTGCAGCAGCCGCAGCCAGCGACTGGGGGAAAGCACTCTGTGGCTGTGTCGAGCTGCGTTCCATGGCCCAGGTTGCCAGGGTTGCGTACTCGATTGCTACAGGAGTTGAAACAAGAAACACGATACCGGGTGAAGGGAAAGAAAGAAAGAAAGAAAGCATAAGGAAATTTAAGAAAATCTTGTTTTCAAATGCGAAACAAAGCAGTCAGCAACAAATAAAAAAGAGGCAGTCTAAAGAATTGAGGTGCGTGTGCAGTGCAGTGGAAGCTGTGCCATGCATCGCAGGCCCAGGGACTGACTAGTCACGGTCGCAATCGGGTCCGGTGTTGGAGCTGGAGGATAAAACAGCGGGCGAACGCGAAGCGCTGGGCGAACGCGCATGCGAAGCGCTGGGCGAACGCGAAGCGCTGGCCATGCCGCCGCCACCGCCGGTGAAGGTGCAGCCTTTTCCAAGCGGACATATACATGTGCGAGCCTTAGGGTCGTAGTACACCTCACCATCTTGGCAGTTTACTACAGAACGCATATCGAAAGTAAACATTTTCATAAATTACACATATGTAATTTAGTAATATTTAGAACGTTACGTTTGAACGTTAAAGCTTCCGCAGTTGGATGCAATGTCATGGGCAAAAGAGGTGATACAAGATAAGGACCTGAAGCGCCTTGTAAGTATTTGCAGTCTTCGCACAATTGATCTGGGTTTTGACAGGGATTAGCAACGCATCCGTCCTGCGGGATGTAGCGAAATATGTTTAAGATGTGTATTCACATAATAAAAAAAGCGAATTCGGAGACAATACAGTAACCCAGTACTAGTTCAACAAGTCTTATGTTTGGTCACCACGATATAGTTGCGTTGTATTCGCAGTTGAACTAAGTGGAAACCAACATTAAAAAAAATGTAAATCTGCTAGCTGCAGATTTTTGCAAGACAATTTGCAAGAGCTTATGCAGACAGGCACGGACTCACCGGGGTCGTCAGAGATGCACACGCTCAAGCTGTCAGATAATAATAATAATAATAATAATAATAATAATAATAATAATAATAATAATAATAATAATAATAATAATAATAATAATAATAATAATAGTGCTTCTCAGTCAATGGCGAATGCATTTCTGCACATGTGCCTCCATCGTCTCACCCGTGAGGGGAGTACGAAGATTTGACGATAGGCTCTACTGACACCCCCGCAGGGCAGTTCCAAGCCTTCCAGACAGACCAATACTTTCAAAGAAAATATCCTTTGAAAATACTGGCACCGACGGGAATCGAACTGGCGACAGGTCCCAGATGGTAGACCTTAACCACTGGGCTATCGCGGTGCCACAACAATAATAATAATAAATATAATAACAATAATATTAATAATAATAATAATACTATATCTGAGGCGTACTGATGCAGCTAATGGCATATCCTCAACGGACATAAGCCTCCAATACCCTTGTTCGAGGTCCTCCACCCCCCCGTGTCAGTCTCTCGCCTGATGATCGGGGCCACCGATGGAGCTCCTGAGGGCAAGACTGCACTAAGCCGAGGTTATTCCGCAGTCCCAGCAACCTCTTGCAAGACGTCACCGAATGTGCAAGTGCATACACCAAGCGCGGTTGCTAGAGCTGCCTCGAAACCCCACCCATAACAATCTGGTGTCTGCTGGGTCCTGGGCTATCAACCAGCATATGCGGAGTTTAAGATCTTTTACGCGCGCAACGACCCTCCTCCCCAGCATCTACCACCAAAGGGTTATGAGTTGGCGTCACAGTTTAACGCCTTGAGGCCATTGGGCTGGAACTCTGTTTAGCAAGTGTGACTAGGTTTTTTCATCGGGATTTCCCTCAAATATGTCACAGTCAACACTCCAAGGCAGATTTACTATATCTGAGGCGTACTGATGCAGCTAATGGCATATCCTCAACGGACATAAGCCTCCAATACCCTTGTTCGAGGTCCTCCACCCCCCCGTGTCAGTCTCTCGCCTGATGATCGGGGCCACCGATGGAGCTCCTGAGGACAAGACTGCACTAAGCCGAGGTTATTCCGCAGTCCCAGCAACCTCTTGCAAGACGTCACCGAATGTGCAAGTGCATACACCAAGCGCGGTTGCTAGAGCTGCCTCGAAACCCCACCCATAACAATCTGGTGTCTGCTGGGTCCTGGGCTATCAACCAGCATATGCGGAGTTTAAGATCTTTTACGCGCGCAACGACCCTCCTCCCCAGCATCTACCACCAAAGGGTTATGAGTTGGCGTCACAGTTTAACGCCTTGAGGCCATTGGGCTGTTAATATTAATATTAATAATATTATTAATAATTCTGTACATGCAATTCAAATTTTCAAATTCTTGTGAATAATATTTCAAGTTTTAATAATAATAACAATTACTAGTAGTTTAATTGAGCAGCAGTAAAACTGTCAAACAAAAACTTGAACGTCGGAATATATTCTCAAAGTTTATTTTCGTTTTTTGTTTTATATTATTAATAATAGTCAACTAATATTAATTTTGGGGTATGCAATCTCGGTACTGTCGAGCCACAAAAGTGAGATTGGTTGCAAATGAAAACGGTTTGAAAATTTCTCAGTCCCGGAAAGCTCCTGTACCCCTGTGACTCGGCGGCCAGCATCCACCTCTTCACATTCTGGAAAACCAACTCGCATGGCATGAACTCTGGAAAGTAAGCAGGCAGGCGAACAACTCTCACCCCCACAGCGGCACTGAGAAGAAGCAGATCCTGAACTTCTCGCCATTCCGAGTCCGTGCTGTGAATTTTTGCATTATCTACAACGAGAATATCACCGTCTCCCAAGTTTTCGTGATGAGCTGCATCTGTGAGTTTGGATACAACCCTAAGGGATAAGTACACAATGAACTCTTATTAAAAGTCTCTATGGCTGCAAAAAGAGATGTAGTCTCAGTGAGCATGTGAATAAATCGGGAGGAAATTGAAGATAGGCTTTTGCAGTTTTATAGTTATGAATGTACTTTTTTTTATTTGAAATTACATATATTGAAATACTCTGCAACGCAAAATTCATGACAATGTGTCACACTATGCCTGCACACCATGCATTCAAAGACAACACTGTCTGAGTGAAAATAGTTTTATAAAAAAGAAACCGTGTGAAAATTTAATAAATACTGTTGAAAAATATGTCGTAGAGCGCCGGGTTAAAGTTATGCTCTATCACATACTACAAGCTCAGCTTCTGAAACATCCTGGTTTAGAAACCTATCGTTCTCCCGATTTGACACAGCTTTTGCTTGTTGTTCACGCCGGCCCTCACATTTTTCAGCCGATTTTTACGGTGTCGTTCTTGGCTATTTTCGTGAATTTTTTTCCTGAAAAATGGTGTGTGCACTCGTTTTTGTTGTTGATATTTGTAGCCCCTTCTATGTTTTGTGATGTTTGCCTTCCACACTTCGATAGTATAGGTGTTCAGGAACACATGTACAATTTTTTTAATAAAATTCCATTTCCGTGCAACAAATTTCTTTTGCAAAACTTGGGTCTTGAGAGATCGGAAAAAATAGAAAATTTGGTTTTGTGATTAGAGTTCAGTTTGTATAGGGCTAGAAAAGTGTTTAAATCTGTTTGTACACTTAATACACATGATTCCCCAAACCCGGTACACTTCAATGTATGTGTAGAATGAAAACATGAAGTCTCATTTTGGAGGGTATGTCGGAAGAAAAAAATTACCTTGAAAAAATATGAGAGGAGTTCGCTCTTCGAATTTTTTTTTTTATTGGAAACGACGATCCTAGTGACAGATATGATATTCCAAGCATAAAAATAAAGTTCCACAGTGTATTAGGTGCATACAAGGTCACAGTGTCCACGAAACTCATGCAGTCAAAAAGTTGTTGTTGTGTATTTATAAAGACAGATAAAATAAATGGCTATAAAGTACAGGGAAGCTAGTCTAGTGATAGTAGAAGCTGAATTGAAAGCTTTCTTTGAATTATTAATAAGAAATACGACTCCTAGACTCATTTTCATTTTTGACGACCCTCGTGGCGACCGGTTTTGGCTTCAACTTTTCTAAGGCAAAATATAATCTATTGAAAAAAAATTTGATACATTTGTTTCTTGTGATGTATTGAACCTCATCCATCACTCTTTCAAGTATAAACAGAACTCTTGCGCGCAGAAACTGAGCATGTGTCGGAGGTGTCGAGACACCATGTTTTGAAAAAAGATCTGGCAAGTATACCACAAAACCCGTACATTTTCCTATGCAATCGTGAAAATTTCCGACAAAAATTGGTGGGGCCGGCTTGTACATGAAATGTTGGAGTGGTTGTCTTTGAGTTTAGTTTTGACTACTTTGAACTTCTCTTTCAAGTTTGATCTTTCAGCCATATTAAAATTCAATAGTTAACATTTGCATTTATTGAAACAGCAACTGTATTCACATTTTTGGGGGGGTTCAACTACATATGAGTCCTAACTCCTGAGAGTAGGTGAAATACCAGTAAATTTCTGAGAGGTCACTTCGTTTATTAACGTAGATTTCTACTTGTTTGCAGACTTGGTTTCAAAGTACGTTCGTGGGTGAACGTAGATTGTGAGTTGGTGTCGTGAGACACTTGAAGTTGAATGTGTAGCACTTGAAGGAGGGCTTCCAGTCCAAGTTGTTGGTTCAAGTGTCCAAAGTCCGAGAAAACTTTCATTTGGGAAAATCTTCCACAATCGCATGAGGGATTGTTTTCTAGACGGCACCGGGATCGGGTGCTCCGTCATCCGGTCCAAGACCTCATCCGCCCACAACGCCTTTTCATGGAACGGTAAGATCATGGAAAACGGTTTGTCACCCTCGAAATACTTCGCGAGCAACTTCGCCGTCTCCCCGAAATTCCGTGGACAAAGAGGTTTGTCACCCCACATGTTTCCCACAAAATCACCAATCTCATCCTCCGTTCCACCCGTTGAGACCCGCACTCCCATTAGCGGCTCAAACAACGGCCTATTACCCTGTGATGCTTTCGCATGGAAGCAGTATCGGTTCTGAAGGAACACGGTTCTGAAGGAACACATAAGGCCCCTTCTTTCCATCCCTGAACCTATCCATCCCTGCCTCCACCTCCATGTTGTGTTCTTCCATGGTGCAGGCCATAATCTGAGCACACCGGCCCTGAATTAAGTCCTCCACCGTTGCCCTTTCCCAACGTCGAACAACTTTCGAAACCTTTCCCGCATACCCGCGGTACTCCGGTTGGAAATCCTTGTAATAATTGTCCTACGCCGGGTGCTGATATGGCTTTGGTATAACCAACTGCACCCTTGCGCTTCGCGCAATTGCATGTGGGTCCTTACCTTTAGTCGCCCCTAGCTTGGTGAACGATACCGCGTAAGTATCCGTATGAAAGAGAGGAACCGCTGTCCGCCCCCTCACCATATCCTCCGCGTCATCATCACTAATTCCATAGTGCACCAAACCCGACCGGCAGTCAATTACTGTACTCATTCTATTGAGCTGCTTGAACCCGATCAGCAATCCCCCCG
>WBZZ01005619.1:0-22500 GCA_019918135.1 Paulinella micropora
ACGACCTGAAGTCTACTTGGTTCGACAACTTCGCAACCAGCTTGAAGTTTCGGAACGTCGGAGTGCCGAACGTTGGGAGTGGCCCCTACAACAACTGCCTCTGGACTGTCTTCGGAGTTCTAAAATTTCAGCGCCAGAACCCTCCCAGCATGGTGCGTCGCGCGGGCCAGGTCGATGCTTTTCAGAGGATTTGTTTGACGACGCGGTCGTTGCCTTGACCCGAGCTAACATGAGAGAGCTTCAAACCAACAACAGAGATTTCAAACGATTTTTTGATGATTCTGTCTCCAAGCAATGCACCAGGATTCCGCTTAGTTTGCCAGCGGACTTGTCAGTCCCCGGCCCGGCAATGAACCGGTTGCTTTCAAAGGTCTGAGAAATTCAATGGAGGACCAGAACATTGCGTCGAACGATGCCCTCATCAAACTTCTAGAGAAACTTGATTTACAGCATCGCCGATCGGATGTTTTGCGTTTCCAGCTTTTTACTGTAGATTCTAACATTTACAAGCGGATTTACAAGGTAGTAATTCTGTGCATGCATTCGAAAATATAGCATATTTTTTTAATTGATGTCACAGGCTTTGTACGATCGAAGCCGGGGTTTGTCGAACTTGAAGTCCTGGATGTGTGTCTTCTTGGGCCATTGGCATGTTCACAAGTTCCTTTGTGTCTTGATTTGGCGTGAGTTTAAGCGCCAGGTTTTTGGGCCCCTTTGGCATGAGATTTTTCCTTCCAAAAAGTTCAGGATCAAACCTCGACTCAAGACGATTTCGGCGATTATGGCCTACGTTCGTCTGGCTTACCCCTTCGTTCAAGCCGACCTGCTCGACAATTTCCAGTTCAATCAACAGCTCACCCCTGCGCAGAGGGCCAACCTCGGAGGTTTGCTGGTTTTGTTTGAGTGGTTCATGCCAGTGGTCAGCCAGCCATGTTTGTGAGGTTTGAAAATATGCCATATTTTTCTTCTTTGTGTTTCAGGCCCAAGATCTTGGCTGCGTGATCAGGAAGAACATGCCTGGCCAGATTTTTGCTTACTTACATCGCGCCCTCTATGTCCTTCTCCACTTCAGAGCTAACGAGTACTCACACGTTTTGTGCCTGCAACTTCTCACCCTCAACTGGAGGCGCCAGCATCCGGCGTGGAGGGCTTTTTGTCACGACCCTCGGATCTTTTCTGAAGAGCGTTGCGAAGCAAACCTCAGCACCGTAGCGAGGCACTCTCTCACAGACCCCATGCGATTCGACGTAAGCACGTTGAGCAGACCCTGTTGCTGGTAACTCACAGTCGAGGCAATGTGGCGCCTCCTTCTGAGTCCCAAGGCTAAAAGATCGACCCTCGCGGTGAGGAAGTCAAGATTGCTTACAACTTCTTGTCGGATCTGATCGAGGACATTGTTCATGACCGTGCGAGAATTTACCCAGCCGGGGCAGCCCTTGACTGGGATTCGAAAGAAGACATGAAACAAAGACTTGTTGCCTTCGATCTAAGGTCGAGGTCATGAATGATGTGTTGCCGAAGTTTGCTCAAAACGTGGATCGGTACCGGTGTCGTCGACTCACTGTTTTGGACTGGCTGGTGACTGTTCGTGCCGGCGCCATTGAAGACGGACTCGTTGACGATCCAGACGACAGCGTTGATTTGGCCCGTGCGGAGTCAGGTGTGACAAGTCTCAGTAGTGCATCGTCCTCCATGTCTTCTGGGCATGGACCGCCGGATGGCAAGGCACATTCATCCCAGAACCGCATTTTGCCTCGCCCTCGCCGAAGACGCCGCCGAGGTGAGGCACCTGCTTCTGACGGCGAGGACACTGATCATGACGGAATGGCGCAGAGTGAAGCTGAAGACACTTCAGATAGTTCTGATAGTGATGTGTCCCAATTTTACAGAATCAGCATCTACTGTCGCCTCCGCGTCAGTGCAGCAGTCTTTGAGGCCTCCTGAGCGCAGAGCTGCACGTGGCGCCCGGGCGTCCACATGGCAGCTTCGGTTCTCTGAGGACATTCAGTCGGGGGCTTCTTCTTCCTCCAGCAGAACATAATGTAGTGCACATTGTTTTTAGTTTACATTGACAGCTTTGATGATGGTTGTTCCGGTCTTCGGTTCAGATTTAAGGTTTTCGGGCATTCTTTAGCTTTGGTCATTGTTGCCAACCGGTCATCGCTACAAATTTTTGTAATTATTAAACTTCAAAAATATGACATATTTTTGTTTCATGGAAATTCATGCTGCGGATTTCTGTGTTTGTCCCATGGGAAGGATTCGCTTTCCATTTGCGCAGCACCTCACCGGTTGCAATTGGCTTTTACAAATTGACCGATTTCCAAGCTACCCTTCTTCTTTCTTGACTGACGAGTTCCTGCACAAACAATTTTGTCATGCTTTTCGTCCCTTCATTTCTTCTTTCCAGTCGTTGTTTGTAGTCAAGTTTTTTTTCCAGCACGAGTTGAAACTTAAAAAATATGGCATATTTTCGCCATGTGAACATGGGCATGTTTTTATTAATTACAAAAATGATATTTCACCCCTTCGGAGGGGTAAATGAAGCCGTACGTTGGCAGGTCCAAGTAACTTGTCGCAATCGCCTTCCTCAAAATCTAGATCTACGCCGCAGGCTATAGCTAGGTGTAATGGCATTGATCATACTCATCACTGCCATCTTCCAGCTTGGCGCCGGTCTTCCATGGCCCTTTGTGCACCGTGCTGTTGCATTTCCGGCAAATGTCATTGTCAAACTCCCGCACGTCAAACTTCTCCTCGCACACGCAGCAGGTGGCGTGGACAGAAGCTATAAGACTTTTTCCATCCAAGGTAACTTTTCTTTTTAAGGGTCGCGTCGACCTCCCCGTCGTCATCGTCTTCCGAGTCTTCTTCTTTTTCAGCCTCCTTCCCCTCAGGGAGCTCTCCTTGAACAGCTGCTTTGGGCGGCCTGCCCTTTTGGGAACCAGGCTCCAGAAATTTGCGGATGCGATCCTTGGCGTTTTGAACCTGACCAGCATCGATGTCCAAGCCGGTGACGACCATGTTGGCCTGAAGGACCTCCGAGCCAGAGCCCATGCAAGCAACCAACACCTTGCTCTGCGGGGGAAGAACATCAGAGAGGATTCGTTTGGACAACTCCGTGGGTTTTTCAAAAGCGTTGGCTCGTTGCTCCGGTTGCCCAGTAACTTTCTGTTTTGGTTGGGACCGGAACGTGTACAGGTTGTGACGATCCAGCGGGTTCCTGGCGAGATTGAGCTGAAATGCATTCTGCGACTGGTAGAACGCCACCATGACGCACTCCACTGCCTTGATCCACTTCTGGACGTGCCCCTGGTAGTCGTGTTTCTCCTTGTACCAGAACACAGGCTCGATTGTGCCGTAGCCACACTGCTGCAAAGCTTCCACCAAGAGGTTGTACTGGGACAGATGGTGATGGAAAACGACGGCGCGCTTGTTAGCATTGCCGACAACACCAAACTGATTCAGCAATTTCATGACCTTGTCCTTGTTGATTTCAGTAGTGTCAGAAACAAGGTCTGAAATGTTGTAAGGAAGGTCAGCGTAAAGCAGGTCTGGAACAAACAAGACACAAACAGAAGTTCGAAGACAAGAAAAAAAAATAAAGCATATTTTCAATTGATGGAAAAGAAAGGAAGACCAAAATTGCCATGCACGAGATCAGTGTTCTGCGCCATGTTGAAAATCATTATGTCTTGGACGAGAATCGTAGCGTTGCCGAAATGGATCTGCTGATCTTCAGAGATGGGTACCTTTTAAAAAAAAAACGAAAAAAAATGACATATTTCAAAACAAAGTCTTCACGAGCATGAAACAAGAGGTCTCAGAACCTGTGGCTGTTCAACTTCTTCGCCGGAGACACGTTTGAGTGCTGCCTGGATCCAGGTCTTCACGTAAGTTTCCAGGTTGTCCGGGAGAGCGCGGTCCTTCTTTTTCTTTTAATCATGGATATCCGGCCCCGGCTGATCATCATCCGCATCGCGCCAACATAGACGCGTTATTCTTTTACTCTCCAATGGTTTAAGAGACTCATCCACCTCTCTTTTTCTTTTTAATATTTTTTTTGGTGAGACAACATACTTCGTTCGTTAATCACTCATTCTGTACGCAACTCAACTCAACCGTTAGGTCGGGGGGGGGGGGGAGCTGTCAGACTGAGCACCTTAACTACCAGTTAAAACATTTACCGTTGATAAGTCACTCTTTTTGACCGGTACATCAGATTCTCCTCTGCACGACGCTTCGACAAGTTCACTAACCGTAGTATTTTCGATTCCGTTCAGAAATGATTTCAAACGATTAAGTCGAAAATCTTTTTAGAAAAGATTAACCATTGCCTTTTTCCCCTATGTATTACCTTTTTCACCGATTTTCCGAAACACGCTTTACGGTAAATTTGTGAACAAGGAACGGAACGCAATGTTTGACTGTCATTTTCGCCGTTCCCAGTCATTTTCGCCTGGGCCTCCCAAATCAATTTGGGTTTTCAAGTTATTGCCAACCCGACACTACCCGTTTATGACTGTTAACTCCGAGTCGAAACAGAAAGACACTATCAGTTTGAGAACTAGAGACCTCACAATCTACGTCACCTTCTATACTTGATCGTACGTTGCACCCGAGCCTGCAATGAGTTCGAAATTGCGTAGATAAACGAAGTGACCTCTCTAATGTTTACTGGTATTTCACCTGCTCTCATAGAGTCAGGACTCAAAGCAGCCATAGTGCTCTTATTAAGAGTTCGTTGTATCTGCATACTTGAAGAGTTGTATACAAACTCACAGAACTTTCCGAGTTCATGCTTCAAGTTTTGAGCTGGTGTTTCACAATTTATTATTTTTCGTGTACAATTTGTATTATTTTTTGTATTATTTTTCGTAGTAATAGTCGTTTTTCCTTTTATAACTAATATTACTGCTTCTCAGTTACTAGTAAATTACGTGACTAGTAATTGTCATTATTAATACTAATAAAAAATATTATAACAAGATTTTGAAAATCTGAATTGCATGTCATTAATATTATTAATATTATTATATTTTTCGACGTATTGGAAAGTTTGACTTAGTAGTAGCAAAAGGTTAACTTGATTTATAAAAAGTTTGACGTAAACGAAATGTAGGCGTAGATAGGTAAATATGTGCTACTTTATTAATACCCCGTGTCGGTCCAGACACAATAAGAGATTGTTCATATTAATAACACTCTTAACCGGATAATGATATTATTACTAACAAGGTCCGTTACCGTTTTCAGGTCAAAATATATTATCGTTAGACCGGACAACGGGAATTGGCTGGTGTTTGCCTTGGTTGTTTTTGGGCTTCGCTAGTCTCCCACATTTTTCCCACCATCTTTGATCTTAATTTATATAAGTGAAGAAGATTGGGTTACTGGCGAAGTTGTTAAATTTGGTTGAGTAAAAGGATAGGCATCAATAAATTCATTCTTTTGACATCAAACCTGCAAAAGTGAAGTCCCATACCTGTTTTCCTTTTACGCCAAGTTTGACACTTTGCTATCCCTATTCTTTGCAACGTATACATAAGGAGAAAGGATCCATTGCACAAGATAGATAGAGGAATATGGGGAGGAGAGGACGTGTGTGTTCTGTTCCTATTTGCTCATTTTCTGCCAATTATCGAGGCGAGAACGTGTGGCAAACAGACACGTACGACTCAATCTCTGTTGACACCTATACACCACCCACTATCTTCTCCTCCCGCACAATACAACCAATCGTACACACAGTGTGAGTACATAACAGAGAGATAGGAAAGAAGGGTAGAGTGTAGGTGGTTGGGTGGCAAGGGGAGCAAACGTATACGACAGTAACGAAACCCCACACATACACATTTACAAACCACGTCATATCCTCTATCCATCATCCGAAACGGACTGCACAGACAATCAATTTTGTCTTCCAACAACAACACTCACTTGTTCTGTCATTTCGTGCCCACTTCCAAGCATCCAAAGTGCACAAGGGAGTAGAGAGCAGACATAGACAGACAGAAAACAGAAAACGAGTGCTGTGCACCAAAGTCTGTTTGTGCAAACTAGCTCATACTCAGCCCCTCCATTGCAGCCAATTTGCAGGGGGTAGGGAGGCTAGTCGGTGGGAATATAGGCGAAGACAAAAGGAGACAGAGTGACGTCAGCCAGACGTTTCATTTGTTCATTTTTGGCGATTCCAATTTCGTCGAAAATTTCAAGCAACAAATCACTCTCCTACCTCCACACTTCACTCCCTCCTCACCCACCTTTATTCAACAGGTCACCTAGGGTCAGGGAAAGGATTTCAAAAGTTGTCAGTGCTCCTATTGTGGCTCACCAAGGAGTCCTTACCTACTTCGCACTTGGTAGGTTCGTTCTACCCTACACACGCAGAACTTCCTCAGCTGAAAAGGGAAACTAAGCAGTCCCAACCAGGGATTGGACACCCTACCGAGGGTTCCAAACGATAAGCAAGGCTTGAGCAACCAGCTCCCTAATCATTTTCACCTTCCTGTTGGGAAAAGGGGCCATCACTTCTGACTATTTCAGGAGTATCGTTTCCTCCCTACCTCTCAGTTACGGAGTCGTGTTTGTAACCAGTTCCAATACAACTGGCAAGTGTTTCGCAAGGCGTGAGGTTCCCCTACCAAAGGGGGGGGGGGGGTGAGTAATCTCAAACCTATCTACACGCATCCTATCACTTTCTTACACACACACACACACACACACACACACACAGAAAAAAAAAATAATAACAATAACAACTGTCTCTGTACAGACAACGAACGAACCAACACCTACCGACCAAGCCACACGCTGCTAAAATACAAGACGGCCAGCAGCTGACGTCTTACACAAAAATAAGCTGCTGACACTCCAAACAAGACGTCTGCCAGAAGACGCCTTGTCCCCCACACTGACACTGTACCACCAGTTCGTGCACGGCGTATCCTCAAAAGGAAACGACCCCAAGTGAACGAATCCATAATGGCTGGTATGTGGGACTCACCCACACAAGAGGCTGACAGATCAGCTATGGACAATAAGGGTCAAGCTGACGACACGAACACTGGGGCTGTCCCTTCCAGAAACCCGTGCCGAATCGTGCAGACATATTCGGTCGTGATGCCAAGAATGCAGCACCCATCCCACCGTCCCCATGGAGAGACGCTGGGGGCGCATTGATCTTGACTCGAACCACGATCCCATGCATCCCTGTCCCTCAGGCCAGTTTGGACATGACGGGACCCACGGGATGGCCAGCATCTCCAGCTGACCCCGAGGACCAATACCACTTCCCTCTCGCAGCCCCTCATATTCATAACAATATGTATGGGGACATCAACCATTGGACTAGGGCAACCATGGTCACTCACTTGCAGCAAACATGCTAGTGAGCAATCAGCTATTATCACTAGTACTGCCGTAACTGCACCTGATGCCACTGGCGTGGACACTCTCTATTGGCCCGATGCCAACTACCTAAACCGCATCCAGGCCAACCTCGTGACAAGGGCCATAGTCACCCTCAAGGGACTCGAGGACGTCACTGGGATGTGGGACCGTGTTTTGATGGAACAAAAACACTTGCGGGATGCCATAATCCCACAGACCTCCCCAGCCTATGACGACCTCGTACATTTCCTTGACGCGGTGGAAACCCCGATTGACCCTTTTGCCAAGGTACCAGTGTCCTAACGTGGCTTAAGATCCGATTCACTGCCGCGACACTCCTTGACATGTCCGAACCGGATACCACAGTCCAAGTGATCCCTCATCCGCGGCCACCCTCTATGTAACCAACTACCTCACTGTGGTAGACCTCATCCTCCAAGCCATTTCCGACTGCCTACGGATCCAAATAACCGTGCATGCAGTGGGTGACGATCGAACGGCCTCTGCACCGGGGGGTAGCTCGATAACCACCTTCCGCCGTGTATCAAGTCGACGGAATATGGTGGATGAAAACCTAGATAGGGATTCACCCCTCGAACGCCATCGCCCACCTAAGACAAAAACTGAAGACGCCAGTCATAAACGGGTTGACGCGGTGTTGCAAGCCGTTTGTGACCATGTCAACTTTGACTTTGCAACACACACGCAAAGTGCGAGACTCCCGTATCGAGAGGGCCTTAAGCTCCTAATGGCTTATGCTGCCCTGGATCGGATTGTGGCCAGTCACGCACTTACGGTAGCCAGCCGATGTGAAGCAACTGCTGAACAGTCTTGTGGGTGGGTGGCCATCTCAGACGCTACTCACCACAGACTGGCCTACTTGGCAGATGACTGGAGAGGCTGGTGTGGGACAGGGGAAACTCACACTCGACCAGCTCCCACATTACATGCTACGCCAGTTCATATCCGCGGCAGACTGGGGCTACGTTATACATCATGCTTCCCCATATTGCTGTCGACCTCGTCCAGGACGCCGCCAGGCGGATGTGGGAAGACGATGTGGTAATCTCGTCCATCATCGATCTCCCACAGAAACTGTTAACCAACTTAGTGAAGACCGATTTCGCTTCGTTGTTGCGCATGTGCGAAGTGTCCCATTGGACAAGCAGTATCTTTGCTGCCGATATCTTTACCTCCGACAAGATCGAAAGAGCCAAGCGGGCCGATGTCCTGCTTAGAGCAATGACGATCACGGGTAGCACGCTTGAGGACCATCAGGTCAAACCGGGCCAAGTGTTTGATGTGTGGACTTTCGTGACCGGCAGCAGCTGGTCCAACCGCCGCCAATCGTGGTCTAGCTCGTCCAGGGGCCCCTATAGCTCCTCGAGCTCCTCCAGCTCGTCGTACACCCCTCCACCGCCCTCACTTCCATTTGGGGGGGGCGACCAATTCGGGAACCCCGGCCACCGGCACGTTCAACTCGATGCCTCCGGCTGTCGGGACGGCACATCCATATCTGCCTCCCCCACCGCCCATGCCTCCTCCACCGCCCATGCCCTACCAGTATTACCCTTTCTCTGGGTTCGCATCTCCGCCACCGTTGTCACCGCCTCCGGTTCCGTACCCTCCTACACGGGGCGGGCCCACATCCGAGGGTAAGTCGGGTAAGAGAAAACTCGGTGACAACGGCGTGGTCAAACCGCTATCTCACCTCCCACTGATCCCGGGCCCATAAAATTGCTCGTTTGGCCTTTTCAACGAGACTTTTGCGGGACCGTGGCACAAGAGCCCAGGTGCGGAATGTTGTGACTACATGATGCACTCCGTCATCTTCAATCCATTTGAAGACCAAAGTCTGTGGATCGCACCGTGCCAATTGTCGAATTCCTGTCAATACCAACACCCACGCCAGGGTCAAGAACGGGTGGAGCCGATAAAATGGTACATTCACCGCTGGGACGTGGGGCGATCCAAGGTTAAGAGGGATGGCAAATGGGTCCCCAACCCAAAGGACAATCCCACCGAAGGCATCCGAATTCCCAACGTCAAACCCGATGGGATGACGTACTTCTTGCCGCCCGGGCAAGACCCTCCCTGGCTGGCCCAGTACTCAACCGAGGCCAAAGCTCGGGTGGAAAGGTACCGGAGCCAGGACAGGAACTACGACGAAGTGGCATGCTATATGCCCGGGAAAGAACACCTGATCGGTACCTTACATACACATACACGCCCTCTCAGACCTCAGATGCCCCTATGCTCCATGCAGGCGTCAAAAAGGCGATGACGGGAAACAAGAAACCCAAGAACAAATAACCGTGGGCCGCCCAATGCGTCCACACCCGAGTCAACGACACGCGGTGCCTCGCCCTCGGGAGCGTTCTCCTTGCTCCTGAGTGGGACAGATACGCCATGTGCTGGCCGGCAAACTAAGGCGCCCGCCATGGGGACAGCCGCAGAGCAGCCTACCGTAGTGGCTCCGACTCTTCTTTTCACGGTCCCGGCCCAATTGCCGACCGAAGCTCTGTATAGTCCCATAGAGGCTACGACCTCACCGATAGAGGATAGCGTTGAGACGAGGGATAAGGATATAGTGATGGGTAGCGACGACAACCGTCGGGAGCGTGTACCAAACGAGCCGGACACGGTCGCTGACCTTACCATAGAGGTCGGTTTACCCAATCCCTTACCCAAAGACACCGTCGCAAAGGCGACGCCGGCTGTAGATCCTGACACGATCACATTAAGTATATGTGATGGGGGGGGCACCCAATAAGCCCTCGGACCCTCGCGTAAGACGCGCGAGGCCTATCAGTGTCCGGCAGGTAGAAAAACCCGCTCCTTTTGTGAACAAGGTAAATAAAGTATATGCAGGGGCACGCTCATATGATATATACTCAGGGCCGACCCTATTAGATCGGCGTACCAGTCTGACAAGGGGTACGGTCATTAGATCCGATGTCAATCATCCACGCATACCACGCCCCGACGACAAGGCTGTCCCATCACTGCCGGTCGGATACACCCCTTCACCTTTCCAAGTGGCAACCACTATGGTCCTACCCGCCACGATGGGTGACAAAGCCATCGCCCCGGCAGTCATTCGCCAAATGGGTCTCACTCCATTGCACGATTCTGACCGACTCGGAGTGACGGCGCGATCACAAGCGCGACAATTCGCCGAGACAGAGTTAAGACAGGCATTGACAACCCGAGCCGAACCGGTAGACTTCGCACCGGCGGAGGCACGGGACATGAGCTACACCAGATTATACTGGAACGAGCTCAATGGCTACCTGGATACCGGAAATGATAGCATGGCCCAAATCACATTCGCGGGCAAACGTTTCATAGACAAATATGGACGTCTGTTTGATTTTACTAAGACAGGCCCGCTCGGATATATCCGGGGTGCCAACGACGAACGGAGCGCGATCGTAGGACGTGTACCGTTGACAGTCGAATTCCCGTCCGGGATATCTTATACCATTCATGTCTTGGTCGTCCCGGCCTTCCCAGGCACTATCGTTTTGGGCAAACCCGATCTCAAAATGATGGATGCGCAGCTTATGCTGGGACAGGACATCATCAAATATGGACGTGGACGACACGAGTCTGAATTTCCGATCCTAAAATCGGAAACGGACCTCCCACGACTGCATCCATATGGCGGTAGGGTTCAGGTCACACTGATACCACCGGCCCATCCATTACCCTATGACGGACACCTCGCCGAGCAATCTCGTCTTACCCCACAGGGTACGGCATGGGTGTACGCCAATGTAAACATCCCAGAGCCGGATGACAAGCCCCCCGACCCATGGGAGGACTTTGGAGAACTCGCAGCCAAGAGGGAAGCTCAGATCTTACTCCTGAAGCGTCAGGAAGACTCGTGGCATGGCTTCGACCAGCCGGGTCAACTGAGCAAAGGGGTCCACCAGTACGTACGGGTCAAAACAAGCTTAGTATATCATGCTTCCAAACGGCTGACGGAGGATGACGACGTCATGCTAAAGCTGAAGCAATGGTATCAAGGCACAGATCCGATACAGCCGGAAAGCTTAACGGCGGTGCCCAAAATATTATCCGACCGCCTAGACCGGGGCGAAGACATTACGATGATCCTTCCAATTCATCCCACCGTCATGTGGTGGAGAGATGTTTTGGATCGGGTGATCGATGATCCTATTCCGATACCTAGCCGACAGTCCAAACCCTTATGGCCTTTCGCTTGGGGTCCGTTAAGGACGGGTTAGCATACCGTACCAAGCTCATGACCCGCAAGGTCGATGACTTACGGGAAGCGGCATTCCAAATCTTCCCCGGCTTCTACCATAAGTCCGCGGCGAAACAATATGCCGAAATGATCACCGATCTACAGGAGTTTGCCTCTTGGGACACTCAATCCTCCACGCGATACCCTGGCCGGGACGCGAAGGACGAGGTTGAAGACCCGGACTCCATACTTGAGTACCCGGATGACCCGCGGGACCAAAAACCCGTCGAGGACATCATTGACGAGGTCATGGCGCGACAACAGGGGTCGCCAGACTTTGTCCAGGACCTCAAGGCCCAATTCCTGAAGAACAAAAGGCTGTTCGGCCCACTTGTCCCTGGCGGGGTGACCCATGCTGCCGCCAGGATAGAACGACAAGTCGGACCGACTATGCCTCGCCTCAAAGGATCACGCCTCAGTTACAAAGAGGAACAGATCTGCGAGGAAATGGTGCAGGACATATTAGCCAAGCGACTGATCGAGCCATCGTGGTCGGAATTCCGATCGCCGGTCAGACTGGCCCCGAAGCCGGATGGCAAACAGCGCTTGTGCATCAACTACACCAGGCTGAACAAGATCATTAAGAGCGTCGAGGCCCCTATCCCTCGTATGCGAGATGGTCTTAACAAGCTTCGGCAGGCAAAATTCTTTACCAAACTCGACCTAAAGAACGGTTTCTGGAATATACCGCTCGAGGCGGAAAGCCGTCCGTTGACTGCCTTCGCTGTCGGGGGGAGACTGTACCAATGGACAGTCCTCCCGATGGAACCGAAGACGGCCCCGGCAATATTTCAGGACTGTATGAACCAGGCTCTTTCGGACCCGAAATATGGGGACGCCCAATTCATAGAGACCTACGGCCATACAAACCTATACAGCTTCTGTTATATCGACGACATTGTCATTTACTCCAATACGGAGGCGGAACACCTGGCTCATGTGTCAGATGTGTTGCGCCGCTTGGAGGCCTTCGGCCTGAAGCTGAACATAGAGAAGTGCTCGTTCGCAAACGATCACATCGACTATCTAGGATAGGGTACAGGGGGCGAGATAGTGCTAAAGCCGGAGAAGCGGGACGCGATTCGTTCCCTCCCGCGCCCTAACACACGCACAGCGCTACACTCTTTCCTCTGTATGGCACAAGTCTATTCCGAATTTATTCCCAACTTCCAAGACTTCGTCAAACCTCTGCGGGATTTCTGCCTTAAAGGTGACCCGTATGGGGAGTGGCCACCCGCTGTCGAAGAGACGTATAACAAGTTGAAGGAAGCCTTAACAAGAGACCCTCTTACAGAGGGCGGGTCAGTCCTAATTCTACCAGATTTCGAAAAGCGCTTTGTACTCGCTACTGACGCATCCAAATATGCAGTCGGGGCGGTATTACAGCAATACGACTCCGCTCACAAGCAACTCCGGCCAATTATGTTCGTCAGCAAAAAGCTGACCCCCGAACAGGTGAACTACTGCACACGGCAACGCGAAGCGTTGGCGATAGTGTCGGCGTTCAGCCGGCTGCGAGAGTAGTTGTGGGGCGCACCGAATATACTAGTCCAAACCGACCATGCCAATCTGAGGTGGCTCATGGACAAGGAACATACGGGCCGACTAGCGAGATGGCAGTCGGAATTAGCCTGTATGATTTCACCATTGAGTACATCAAAGGCAAGGAAACACGGTCCCGGACAGCCTTTCCCGAATGCCGAGAGTCAAAGGCTCCATCGGGGACGGACTTGACCGGTTCGCCATGCACACACCAACGGCATGCCTTGTCGGGTGGACTGGCAACGATGACTGGTTGGCCAGCGAACACACGCCAGGGTTCACAGACATACTGCCAACGGGTATGGCATATATACTATTAGCCACCAGCGCCATTAGCTGGCAACCTGATATAAAACGGATACCCAAGAGCAGCTGCTGGAAAACCTCGAGTCTATCCGCCGCGTATGCTGCGCTAAGCACGATGCGGAAGACTGGCGGGATCTCCTGGAGGAGATTGATACGCAGTCAGACATCCTCAGCGAAGGGGATATACGGGAGGGCCAGACCCACGAACATGAACACTCCATGAACGCGTTCTTTTCCAATAAGAATCAGTCGTTCTGGGTGCCGAAGCATGTTCACCCGTCTAGGTCTGCTACCACAGCCGCGACCCAAACGCAACATACCCAGGATCACATCGGCCTGGTCCAGCGCCCTACAACTGGATGACATGGACATGACCTTGGCCAGCCCTGCGGTTTTTAGTCAGTTAGCCAGGGATCCGAAGGAATGGGGCCCCTTTATATCTCACGCCATGGATGCCCAAAAGCATCCCGAGACAAGGGAGATCCACCTCCAGAAAAAGACCATGGCATGGCACGATGACGTCCTATGGTACAAGGGGTCCGGAGGCAAATGGGAAAAGACGCCGTCCAAATGGACGCTGTGGGTCCCTCCACCGCTTCGAAAGGCGATCTTAACCGCTACCCATCGCTCCGCCTTAAGCTCTAACCTAGGAAGGGACAAAATGTCGTGGTTCATTTCACGGAAATTTTGGTGGCATGGCATGCAAAAGGCCATATCCGAAACGGTGGATACGTGTGAAAACTGCAAGCAAATCAAATCTCCGCACCCAAACTCTCAGAGGGGCCTGTACGGCGAATATAAGCTTACAGAGGACCTCTTTGAGACCTTACACATAGACTTCGTGGGCCCACTACCACGAGCAGAACAGCATAACTACCGGTATATCCTGCCCGCCATCGACCGCTTTTCGAACTACGTGTTCGCGGCTCCGGTCAAGGAGAAGGACGCAGCATCGACATGCGAGGCCTTGATCGATCACGTCTTTCGGTACACGGGAGTACCCAAGATCGTATACAGCGATAGGGGCTCAGAGTTCACCAATGAGCTCTCAGCACAGCTGTCTGCGGCGTGGGGATTCGGAAGTATGTCACGGCATACTCGCCAGAGAGCAACGGCAAGATAGAAAGGGTCCATAGGCCACTCAAAGCCGCCCTCCAACAATACTGCCGTGATAACCAACACATCTGGCATAAGGCACTTCCGTCCTTTGTGTTCTCCATGAACAACACGGGCTCGAAGGCGTTGGGTGGGAAGACCACTGGCGCCTCCCCAAACTTGCTCGTGTACGGCCGCCATTTACGTATTCCGGAAGATATGATGCTCCCGCACCGCCCGGAAGGCGGATTCCTAGAACACGAGGAGCTCTTCGCATGTCGCCTAAGGGTGATGGCGGAAGCTCGAATTATGTGGCCAAGGCCCGAGAGGCTGAAGAGGCCAGCCGCCAAAACCAGAACACACCATCCAAGGTCAAGTACGAATCGGGAGAGTACCATGCGGGGGACCTAGTATTCCTATACGTCCCGCAGGTCCCCAACTTGGTCAGTGTGAAGCTCTTCCCTATGTGGCAGGGACCCTACACCGTGTTGGAACAGGTAGGGGCTCTGACCTACCGCATACAGGGTAAAGGCAAGACACTGGTGGTCCATGTCCGACGCTTAATGCGCTTTAACCCCATGCTCGCCCGAAACGAGACATGGCGGATGCAATACAAAAGCTGAACGTGAGCTTGCGTGCCCCGCCTAAGCGCCGTGATAAGACGGCCGAGGCGAAGGATAATCCCGATCAGCCGATCCCGGCCGCGGAGAATAACGCAGCATCAGCGCCCAGCCAAGAGGGTATGGACGTCGACCAAGATGACGGATCCTCCCCGGCAGTCATTGCTCCGCGGCCGGATATCCATCCGCAGACCGAACAGAGGAAAAAGCGGACATCGCCCCGCAGCGCCCACCGGGTGAGTCCAAGCTGAAGAAAGGCGAAGACGTTAAGGCCATGCATTGGCACGTGGGTAAGATATATATCCTCCGTCCACCGACGGCCCACGTAGGCGACGATTGCCTAAACGACTTCTTCCTAATGAAAGTCAAGGAATGGGAACCGAAGGTTCGCGCCACCAGGGCCCAGGGCGAACAAAGCGACCTCGGCCGAACCGCCCATCCTACAGTTCTATCGGTCACACCAAGACCTCAACGATCCTGAATCCCGAGTCTTCTACCCGGTGTATCGGGACGGGGAAAACGTCGAGACGTTCTGGAAGGGCATTACCGATAAATCGCCCGGATACAAGCCATGGCAGATCCAAGTATGGCCGCGCATGGTGCTAGACTACCCATTCGACCTCCAACATGGCCGAATCCCAATACGGGTATGGAACGAGATAGCCGCCGAAGGCATCTCAACCGGTCTCATATGGGCACCAGCACCCGGGAAATAAAAACCCGGCCGACTAGGCCAAGCTGCTAAATCCAAACGAGCTCGAAAGTAGTCGAGGTGATGATCGATGAAATGCATAGCCAAACACGGGTAGTATAGGGGTACCGGGGCAAACCGCACCGAGCGGAAACCTAGCCACTGCCATACTAGGGACACACCCGAAGATACCTCTGTCTTGTTTAAAATACTACCTAAGTCCGCTCTTCCACGGGAAAGAGGGGATTGGACCTAACATGATGTAGCAAACGGGAAAAATGACCCTGCCCCGCCCTCCGTGGGTGCGACGGCCCTGAAGGTACCTTGACGGGTCGGTATTTGGTGTTACCACCATGGGTCGGAATAAATTCTGGCTAGCTCAACCTGGCCATTGCACATCACACTCGCCTCCTCCCGAGTTGCTAGCCCGCCTCCCGTGGCTCTGGCATGTGTGGGGTGTGATAAATTATTCTCCACAGAATGTTACGTCATTTATGTCACGTCCTCCCTATCTTGTTGTTTGGGTGCAAGGTTGAAAAACACCAAGAGCCATAAGCATATATACTTCATTCATGCACTCAAGTGTCCCTATTCCTAGACAGCCCGATTCATATGTAATCCCGAGGCATTAAGTACGGACAGGCGAAGGGATCCAAGGGCTCACGTCGCACCCAAATCCCCCTGTTGACATGTACATAAGTAAGCAAGTGTGCAAAGACGACAAACATCCCATAATTCACAGCAAACACACTTGCCTTGCTCATAATTTTGGCTCACAGACATACAGACAATCAAGCCCTTACGCCACCTATAGGCATGCAAACAGCGCTGGAGCAGTACCTAGCGTTCCTATTAGCGTGCGTGGCGTCGGTGTGCGTTATCGCGGTGGTACACTTGCTAATGCAAGTCATCGCGGTCGACAAGGGGAAAGCATCGGACCAGAGGCAAGAAGGCCAGCCGATAGCAGGGGCGCCGCCGGAGGCCAAACAACCGTCTGGGTCCGATTTACCTATGTCGGAGAGCCCCAGGTTCGCCACCCCACCACACAAACGACACAAAACAGCACACTCGGAATCCAAGGGGGCCGGAACCATTCCGGAGGGACCCGCCCAAGCCCGACCGAGCCCTACTTCACCTAGAACCCCACTCAGCACTCTTTCCGATCACTCGCACACCGAGCCTACCCACATGAGCCCGAAGGGAGCCGCAACGCCGGCTAGTGTTGCGCGCACACCTTGCTCATCTCCGACGGATGAGGACGTCGACCCAGAAGGTATCCTTCAACAACCATGGGTTGACCCGAAACCATGGCGCGTACCGGACGAGTTCGATCAATCCGACACCGATTACGAGTCGGGTGAGGACAGTGATGCTGAAGTCATGGCGCGCAACCGAGCGAAGCGACGCTTAAAGGCTCGCCGGGAATATTGGCGGCGGTTCGGGTGCAAGGACAAAACCGAGCCCGACAAATACAGCGACGGGTTAAACCCGGATGAGGAGGAAAAACCCGTCCCCGCGCCTTACAACATGGATTATCAACACCATCGCTGCCCACCACCCGAACAACCCGACACTGGGGCAGGGAAGAGGAATTTGTGGCATACTTCCACAAAAAGGATGATATCCCGTACGTATACGGCCCAATCGACCGGCCAGTATACTGTCATGGGAATAAACGGGTAGGCCAGAAAATCTACCGCCTCATCCGATGGGAATCCAAATCAGGGGTGCCCAAACCTCCCCCTTCCAGCCCGCCCCAGAAGGTCAACTATGCACCCATCAACCGATTATTGATGCCGTATCGCATCCCGATGCAAATCATGTTACGGGGAATGGATCCTCACCTCTTCCAAGGGGACGAGGCGAGCGAGGAGTACGAAAACCCCGTCCGATACGCCTTTGACCCGTCACGCCAAATGCACCGCATATACCCTCCGTACCCGGATATCACGGACGCAGAGCGCCGCCTACGGCTAAACATACAACCAATCCGCGTTCTAATCCGTTCAAACCAACGGCGGAGCCATATCGGCATATGCTCGTTGGTAACCAGGTCAACTGGGTACCGGACCCTCACCTACTTGAGGACGAACCGGCCCACGGGGTCGTACCTGAGGAAAGCATACCACTGCCACTTCCACCAATGCAGGATGAGCGGGGGGTATACTCTCACACCCCATCCTACCACTACGCGGTACATGACAAGAACCGTCTCCGAGTGACCTGCGGTGGTTTGCGTTCAGTGCCCTCCCACGGCAGCCATAACTGCGGACACAAGTGGATCCTTGACCCCGCCCTATACATGTCGCCAGAGCGATGGAGATCACATATGAGCACAAATCCTATGAGAGGGAACGACCATGGCAGTACCCAGTTACTAGATCGTGGGAAGTTCCTCAGGGCCCGCCAACCTGGCCCGAAAATCCACTCCCATACGTGGTACCCTACACACCCATTCCGGGGGATCCTACATCACTGACCATAGAGCAGTGGGCGTTGACTCGGACCATCACAGGCTGGGCTAGCTTGTCCGATCAACAGAGGGCGTATGTGCTCCGATTTTATAGCATCAAAGCGCTGCCCAAACAGCTCTTGGAACCCTACGAGCTCCGAAGGCTCCGATGGTCACAATTGGACATCAGTGCCTACTACCGACTCCTGGAGAGAGCGGGCCTACCCCTCCCGGACGAGGTTCAGGCATATCGGGCCTATCACCTCCGAAAGGGCCGCGACCTCCCATTCAATCTGTCGGCGGAAAGTGACGAGTTGCGCCAAATCAAGGAGGCCCTTGGAGTGCCCCTAGAGGAGAGTGCCCAATAACCGTCCCCTACCCCCCTGCCTGTGACAGATAATGGCGTCACATATATTTTACCCTCGCCTCCCTACCATAGGCGGAGCTACTATCGCCCCCAGCCACCTACAATCCCCGACCGATTTCAGGGAGCGGCAAGGTTACGACAAAGACATTATCTCCGTTTTCAACAAGAACACATGGCGGTATGGCTCATAGCCGTTCGCTATCGTCTGTTCCGAAACGGCCATGGATACCTACTCAATGTCTTGCTTGATCGCAAAAACGCCCGCCCAACCGACCCTTAACGCCTCCAATCCTGGGCGGAGAGGTGGGCTCGAAACTTCCGTTATCACGCTCGTCCAGAGTGGGACAGCGCGGTGCAAGACGAAGAGTTCAGATGGCACAAACCTACAAAGCCATTGGACTGTATATACCACTCTCGACACTGTTACCCACGGTGGGAGCAAGTGTACGAATATAAACTCGGGGACATAATGCTACGGCTATATCCTGAGTACGACCGACCACGGTCGTCAATCCGACCGTTCGAGCTGTCCGACGACGAACGGCAGACGATCCGCATCCAACTCGATCACGAGCGCGACGACCCACCCTTCGACCAACCAGAGGGGCGGTACCGCTCATCCTCCCAGTCCAGCACAGAGGACGATTTCATCCGATACGTGGAGGCAGACGAGAGAGATGTGTTTTGAGACACTCCAATAGGGGTTATATACTTTCCTAGACACTTCCAAAAATAACTTCAAGCTGGCTCTATACAATCGTATATATCTATACAAAAAGTCCACCGAGGACACCAAAAACGAAACAAACATCTAGACTGGCAAAGCGCCCCGTTCATTCCAACAAATGGACGACCTACGGGCAAGTTTGTTACCCACATATAGCTAACAAATTTGTTCATAGGTGGACTCCTATCCAGGCCCGATTGCCTTCTGTCCAATAAGGGGATCCAAACACGCTGTGTGGGTACGCATCCTTTATCTAGCGGCCAAAAGCTCGATATTGGGAGCATACTGCATCTCCACGACAGTCCAAGTTATCTTTCTCCCAGCCAGGGAACCCGACCAATTCGGGAGAGCCAGAATAAAAGAAGTTACTCAGAGTCCTCACATTTTGATGACAGTTAAAGGGTCATCAAGGGGGGGGGGGGGAAGTGTAGAGCAAAATTCAAAATTCAAATTTGATAATTAAATTCGAAATCAAATTAGACTGATTTCGCATATGTTCCGAAATCATGAGCCAAATCATTCTGAGTAACGCCTACAGTTACATTTCCTTCCTTCAATCGACGCCTATCTAATTCCTAGAAGGAAGAGAAGCCATCATCCTCGAGCAAAATCTCGACAGCTCAAATATTCCTACCGCTCACATTTACCTCTCTACTCCTAATTAATAGGGGTTATCGGTATAAACCGGGGAGGGGGGATTGTAGGCGTAGATAGGTAAATATTTGCTACTTTATTAATACCCCGTCACGGTGTCGGTCCAGACACAATAAGAGATTGTTCATATTAATAACACTCTTAACCGGATAATGATAATATTACTAAAAAGGTCCGTTACCCTTTTTAGATCAAAATATATTATCGTTAGACCGGACAACGGGAATTGGCTGGTGTTTACCTTGGTTGTTTTTGGGCTTCGCTAGTCTCCCACATTGTTCCCACCATCTTTGATCTTTATTTATATAAGTGAAGAAGATTGGGTTACTGGCGACGTTGTTAAATTTGGTTGAGTACAAGGATAGGCATCAATAAATATATTCTTTTGACATCGAACCGGCAAAAGAAAAAGTTTAACTTATGTAAAAAACTTTGACTTATATGAAAAAGTTTGACCTATATAAAAAGTTTGAAGTGTCAAAGTTTCTATATAGGTCAAAGTTTTTGTACAGGTCAAACTTGCTTATTGTTATAAAAAGGCTAAAATGAATGTCGACAGTAATAAATACCAAAATACACTCAGCAGAATCAAGAACTTGACTTAATTTTTGTCATACCGATGCTGAGCACACAAAATACCTGTTTGCACTGGTATCTTAGCAGCGTTTCCAAATAACAACAACGAAAGAGAGAGAGAGAGAGAGAGAGAGAGAGAGAGGATAAGGAAGGGTGGAAAAGAGAATGAGAAGTACAAAAAGTAGTGGGGATGGGCTAAGGAATCCGTTGGGACGACACGCTATCACTGGCTCGTTGCACTGTCACTTCTGACGACCGTTTCCCAACTTAGCGCTCTTGATTTAGGTTACGGAAGGCTTAGCCCGCGCTATTCCTTTACTTCTCTTGTTTGTCTTTTTCCGCTTCCGTCTCTTCCGGGACTGTATTGTCCGCTTTCTCCTTGTCCTTCTTCTTCTTGCTGGAGAAGCTCAGCACACGCTTGAACATGCCCCGCTCTGTCGGAGACTCCTCCGCATTTGCGTGCAAGTCGTGTGACGACCCCCCGCGACTGCCCGTACGACTGTTAGAGCGCGACAAGGACGGGGAGCTCGGCTCTGAAGACAAGCGCTTGGACGAATGCTTCTTAAGCGCCGCTATTGCCTTGAGCCAGTTAGCGGGCTCCTTATCGTCCAGGCACATGAAGATCAGCGGCGGTGGTGTCTTCGCGTCATCTAGCACGGCCGGGACCGCGATTTGGAAACAATTGGGCTTTCCGGTCACGTCCGCACCGACCTTCTCGGCATTCATGTGAACAGCTTCTCTCAGGTGGAGGACGCTGAGTAACATACAGCTGCCCGCTGGCCCGGCCCCGCCTGCTGTTTTGAACTCAGAGAGAGTCTTCATCACACGCTTAAGGACCGGGAGTTGTGTTAACCCAACCACACGCTCAAGGAAATTCTCGTCAACCGCTGCCAGCTGCACACGAGACGGTGTGGTGGTTTTAAGCGCATTGGTGATCAGCTTCATGTCTTTCTGCCCGAACTTATCCAGCGTGTCTACCCACGCTGCGAACTTCTTGCCTTCCATCTCCTGCACCGAGCCGCTCAAAGTGGCCATCATTTCGTCCTTCTCCTCGCTTGTCTTGAGGTTCCAGTCTTTCATCTCGCTGTCGAAGATCAACACACCGTTATCGTCCACGATCAGCCAGCGCTTTTTCCACATGACCGACTTGGTCTCCAACTGCTTGCCAGCTTCGCTCGGGTCATCCACCATGGCGGTAATTTCCAGCCGTTGGATGATGTGGTCCTGCTTGAAAATCTTGTTCGCCCTGAAGGAAGACCTTTGACCAGGGGACATGGTTGACCGGGACACTGAGCGGACTCGTGAGAAAAAGCCAGGTGACATCGCCCCGGGAGACACCGTGCCGAAAGCTTCCTCAGACTTTTCCTCGGGGGTGGGCAAATCCTCGCCGACAACCATGGGTTTGATAATATCAGACTCCGCTGTAACCCGCTTTTTCAAGGCAGTGAGCCACTTGTCCATGCTTTCTTTAGTCAGAGCCATGAGTTCGTATTTCTGCGGCTTGGCGTCAGCCGTCTTCTGATGTTCCGACACACTGAACATGTTGGGTTTGCCGCCTGCTTCCTCTGCGCTCATGGGCTCGGCCGATTTGATGTACTCCAAGTAGCCCAACACCAGCACCGCAGGCTTCTGGAAAAGGAGAAATAACGGATGCACCTTGTGTGTGTGTGTGTGTGTGTGTGTGTGTGTGTTTCTGGTGGTCGTGGTGTGTGTGTGTGTGTGTTTTGGTGGGGGGAAGGCAAAATAGTCCAACTGTCATCGTTCTCCAGCACAGTGATGTGACGATTCTGAATCCATTTCTCGAA
>WBZZ01005619.1:30000-32500 GCA_019918135.1 Paulinella micropora
TACACACCTATATGTATGTTTGTATACGTGTTTGTATTTATGTATGTATGTATGTATGTATGTATGTATGTATGTATGCATGCATGTGTATGTATGTATGTATGCATGTATGTATGTATGTATGCATGTATGTGTGTATGTATGTATGTATGTATTTATGTATTTATGTTCTACTACCGAGCCGATCGATCCCGCAAACGTATACAAACATATATGCTATTTATGTATGTATGTATGTATGTATGTATGTATGTATGTATGATGTATGCATGCATGCATGCATGTATGCATGTATGCGCATGCCAGCCGACCAATTGACTCCGCAAACGAACACAGACATGCATACATACACTTACCTGTCTGTATAAGTGTATGTCTGCATGCATGCATGCTGTCCAGCCGACCGATCGACCCCGCAAACGTATACACACATGCATACATACACTTATTTGTATGTATGTAATCATGTCTTTATGTTCGCATGCATGCGTTTGTGTCTACTGCCCACCTATCGACCCCGCAAATGTATACAGACATACATATATACACTGACCTGTATTTACGTATTTATGTATGCATCTATTTATCTATTTATGTATTTGTGTATGTCTGTATACGTGCATATATATACTTATCTGTTATGTATTTATGTATTTATGTATTTATGTATTTATGTATTTATGTATTTATGTATTTGTGTATTTATGTAAGCCGACCGATCGACCCCGCAAATGTATACACTGACCTGTATTTATGTATTTATGTATTCTATTTATGTATTTATGTATATCTGTATACGTGCATATATATACTTATCTGTTATGTATTTATGTATTTATGTATTTATATATTTATGTATTTATGTATTTATGTATTTATGTATTTATGTATTTATGCATTTATGTATTTATGTATTTATGCATTTATGTATTTATGTATTTATGTATTTATGTATTCATGTATTCATATATTTATGTAAGCCGACCGATCGACCCCGCAAACGTATACAGACATATATACATACACTTATCTGTACGTGAGTATCTATCTATCTATCTATCTATCTATCTATCTATCTATCTATCTATCTATCTATCTATCTATCTATCTATCTATCTATCTATCTATCTATCTATCTATCTATCTATCTATCTATCTATCTATCTATCTATCTATCTATCTATCTATCTATCTAATCTATCTATCTATCTATCTATCTATCTATCTATCTATCTATGCATGTGTATGTTTGTATGTAAGACGTCTCATGTATATATGTATATATGTATGTATGTATGTATGTATGTACGTATGTATGTATATATGTATGTATGTATGTATGTATGTATGTATGTATGTATGTATGTATATGTTGCATTGTGTTGTACGTGTGTGGCTATTATACAGGACCATCCGGTGGCCCCGGCCGCCACAATAACAGACAGAGTATAAATTCTCTCTCTCTCTCTCTCTCTCTCCCCCCCCCCCCCCCCCCCCCCCCCCCCCCCCCCCCCTCTCTCTCTCTCTCTCGCCTGCTCGCTTGCTCGCTTGCTGGCTTGCTTGCTCGATCGATACCACACATACATACATGCATACATTCATACATATATACATTCATACATACATACATACATACATACATACATACATACACGCATACATACACATACGTATATACTATTTTCCAGATCCCTGAATATTGTTTTAGTTTATAGTTTTTCCTTGTGGTTTTGATTTTTTTTATTTATTTATTTATTTTTTTTTTAGGCTGAGGTGACAATATCCTAAGCGGCCGGGGGGGGGGGGGGTACTTTATAATGTAATATATGCATATCTATATTTACATATATGTGTCTGTCAGGTATGGTTTGATATCAATATCCATGATAAACCCTCTGGCCGCATCGAGCTAGGACTGTAATCATCCCCACCACCCCCCCCCCCCCCGCCCTCCCCCCCCCCCCCCCAAACACACACACACACACAACACACACCTCTGTCTCTTTGTTTCTCTCTCTCTCTCTCTCTCTCTCTCTCTCTTTCTCTCTTGCTCTCTCTCTCTCTCTCTCTCTCTCTCTCTCTCTCTCTCTCTCTCTCTCTCTCTCTCTCTCTCTCTCTCTCTCTCTCTCTCTCTCTCTCTCTCTCTCTCTCTCTCTCTCTCTCTCCCTCTCTCCCTCTCCCCCCCCCCCCCCCCCCCCCCCCTCTCTCTCTATGTATATATATATCTGTGTCTGTGTGTCAAGCTCCTTCTGTGTCTGTGTCTGCGTCAACCTCTTCCTATACATACACTACATACACACATTGTACACAAAAAGCATTGAATATATAGTACATAAATATACACGACGTACATACATGACTTACATACACACAGCATGACATGCAGCATCACCTACGTGCATTACAAATACATACTTGCATATATAGCTATGGAGAGGTTGTCCCGAAAACGGTTAGTAACTTCCGATGCCTCTGTGAGGTATACTCTGTTTCTCTCTCT
>WBZZ01005619.1:42500-45000 GCA_019918135.1 Paulinella micropora
AGCATATCAGGTCAACCCAGTGCTACTACATACTTACACACAGTACATATATACATACAGTAAGATCATATTAATACATGTATACATGATTCGCTCCCGTAGGCGGTAGGCAGTCAGGCCAGTTTAATAATTCTGCATTACATACAGTAATACTAATACATGTATATGCATCATTCCCTTTCCTAGGCAGTAGGCAGCTTGTCGGACCAGCACAGAGCTACTGTCAACATCTACACACATATATGCATGCAGACATACGTACTTACAAATACACGCATACATATAGGCGGTAGTCAGCATGTCAGGCCTACATAAGTACACATTGCCATTGTACCCACATACAGACAGTACTACAGTAATCCCTGTATACTGCAGGCAGCATATCAAGCCAGTTTAGTGCTACTACATACGTCAACATTAGTACACACATACATACAGTAATACTAGTACAATTTACCGGTATACAACGTTTTGCTCCTGTAGGCGGTAGGCAGCATGTCCGGCCAGCCCAGTGCTACAGTCACCATCACTGACTGTGGTGTTCTCCCACCAACCCCGCCGCCCTCTCAGGCTACCACATAATTAACCAACCACGTGTTTCCACTTTGCCTCAGACTCTCAGTCTCACTTCTGACACTTCTATTTTTGCTCTTAAAATTACCACTCAACTCAACCCTTCGAGTGGCAGTGTATTTTCCTGTTAAAAACCTACGGTGTTTGCGTTAAAAAATAAATAAATAAAAAATAATAATAATAATAATAATAATAATAATAATAATAATAATAATAATAAATAAAATAAATAAAAAAAAATAATAATAATAATAATAATAATAATAATAATAGTGTATCTCCTGCCAATTGCTGAGCCAAAAGGCCATGTGCATCCAGTCCTCCATTCCATAAGGAAAGTCTCCACACCAATCGGTGGAATAAAGGAAGTGACGGCATAGAACATTACTCTAGGAGCTTTATACCAATCAGCCCATGGAAAGGACCGATGGCCTATGTACTCCCTAATAATAATAATAATAATAATAATAATAATAATAATAATAATAATAATAATAATAATAATAATAATAATAATAATAATAATAATAATAATAATAAATATATTGATCTGTCATGGCTGAGCCCGAGGGCCATGCGCCTCCATCCCTCGACCCAACAGGGACTACAGTGAGTATGTTGGGGAGGGAAGAGTGACTCTAACCATCCTGCATAGAAGGCCCCAAAAGGAAGTCCCTACTACCCGCACAGTGTCGGGTACCTTGCAGGAAATCAACTACAAATGATTGATCTTCCCCGCGTGAGAGCTCCACGAGACTGGGTAGGTCCCGCACGGAGGTACTCACAGGGGTAGCAGACATTTCATGCGGTCTGCCAGCGCATGAGGACGTTTTGTGGTAAGTATCTGGACGCCTCGAAACCCGTCACCACCCCTAGATCGCGGAATGTAAATACCCCTTTGATCCCACGTGGTGTATGTCTTATAAAAAACAAAACAACGACATGGCCTCGGAACCAACACAACAACATAGCCTCGGAACCCACATCGACATAGCCTCGGAACCCACACAACAACAGAGCCTCGGAACCAACACAACTACATAGCCTCGGAACCAACACAACAACATAGCCTCGGAGCCAACACAACGACATAGCCTCGAAACCAGTGGGAAGAGGCCCAACAACCTCCTCTTCCCGTGGGGTGCCATACTGTGCACCCCTCCATAATAATAATAATAATAATAATAATAATAATAATAATAATAATAATAATAATAATAATAATACTATATCTGAGGCGTACTGATGCAGCTAATGGCATATCCTCAACGGACATAAGCCTCCAATACCCTTGTTCGAGGTCCTCCACCCCCCCGTGTCAGTCTCTCGCCTGATGATCGGGGCCGCCGATGGAGCTCCTGAGGGCAAGACTGCACTAAGCCGAGGTTATTCCGCAGTCCCAGCAACCTCTTGCAAGACGTCACCGAATGTGCAAGTGCATACACCAAGCGCGGTTGCTAGAGCTGCCTCGAAACCCCACCCATAACAATCTGGTGTCTGCTGGGTCCTGGGCTATCAACCAGCATATGCGGAGTTTAAGATCTTTTACGCGCGCAACGACCCTCCTCCCCAGCATCTACCACCAAAGGGTTATGAGTTGGCGTCACAGTTTAACGCCTTGAGGCCATTGGGCTGGAACTCTGTTTAGCAAGTGTGACTAGGTTTTTTCATCGGGATTTCCCTCAAATATGTCACAGTCAACACTCCAAGGCAGATTTAATAATAATAATAATAATAATAATAATAATAATAATAATAATAATAATAATAACAATAAAACACTTAAAACTCAAGTTTTAAACCCGAGGACCCTACGGTGTTTGCACCTGTCTTTTATCGCTCATATATTTGTTGTGTGTGCTTTTCTGGGAATGTAATGTGCTGAATCTATTCCTGTTCATATGGTATTTGTTTTGTCTATGTTCAA
>WBZZ01005619.1:65000-67500 GCA_019918135.1 Paulinella micropora
CCGAGGTTATTCCGCAGTCCCAGCAACCTCTTGCAAGACTCACCGAATGTGCAAGTGCATACACCAAGCGCGGTTGCTAGAGCTGCCTCGAAACCCCACCCATAACAATCTGGTGTCTGCTGGGTCCTGGGCTATCAACCAGCATATGCGAAGTTTAAGATCTTTTACGCGCGCAACGACCCTCCTCCCCAGCATCTACCACCAAAGGGTTATGAGTTGGCGTCACAGTTTAACGCCTTGAGGCCATTGGGCTGAATGATAATAATAATAATAATAATAATAATAATAATAATAATAATAATAATAACAATAATAACAATAATAATATTATTATTATTATTATTATTATTATTATTATTATTATTATTATTATTATTATTATTATTAACATACCGATCCGTCTGGACCAGTATTTTCATTGAACATACCGGCCCGTCTGGAAGTGTTGGAACTGCCCTTGCGGGGGTGTCATTAGAGCTTATCGTCAATTCTTCGTACTCCCCTCACGGGTGAGACGATGGAGGCGCATGTGCAGAAATGCATCAGCCATTGACAGAGAAGCACTATTATTATTATTATCATTATTATTATTGTCATTAGGGAGTACATAGGCCATCGGTCCTTTCCATGGGCTGATTGGTATAAAGCTCCTAGAGTAATGTTCTATGCCGTCACTTCCTTTATTCCACCGATTGGTGTGGAGACTTTCCTTATGGAATGGAGGACTGGATGCACATGGCCTTTTGGCTCAGCAATTGGCAGGAGATACACTATTATTGTCATTATTATTATTATTATTAATAATCATAATAATGATACTACTGCTACTACTACTACTACTACTACTACTACTACTACTACTAATAATAATAATAATAATAATAATAATAATAGTAATAATAGTGCTTCTCTGTCAATGGCTGATGCATTTCTGCACATGCGCCTCCATCGTCTCACCCGTGAGGGGAGTACGAAGAATTGACGATAAGCTCTAATGACACCCCCGCAAGGGCAGTTCCAACACTTCCAGACGGGCCGGTATGTTCAATGAAAATACTGGTCCAGACGGATCGGTATGTTCAATGAAAATACTGGTGGCACCGACGGGAATCGAACTGGCGACAGGGCCCAGATGGTAGAACTTGACCACTGGGCTATCACGGTGTCCAAATAGTAATAATAATAATGATAATAATAATAATGATAACAACAACAACAACAACAACAACAACAATGATAATAATAATAATAATAATAATAATAATAATAGTGCTTCTCTGTCAATGGCTGATGCATTTCTGCACATGCGCCTCCATCGTCTCACCCGTGAGGGGAGTACGAAGAATTGACGATAGGCTCTAATGACACCCCCGCAAGGGCAGTTCCAACACTTCCAGACGGACCGGTATGTTCAATGAAAATACTGGTCCAGACGGATCGGTATGTTCAATGAAAATACTGGTGGCACCGACGGGAATCGAACTGGCGACAGGGCCCAGATGGTAGAACTTGACCACTGGGCTATCGCGGTGTCCTATAATAATAATTATAATAATAATAATAATAATAATAATAATAATAATAAAAATAATAATAATAATAATAATAATAGTGCTTCTCTGTCAATGGCTGATGCATTTCTGCACATGCGCCTCCATCGTCTCACCCGTGAGGGGAGTACGAAGAATTGACGATAAGCTCTAATGACACCCCCGCAAGGGCAGTTCCAACACTTCCAGACGAACCGGTATGTTCAATGAAAATACTGGTCCAGACGGAGCGGTATGTTCAATGAAAATACTGGTGGCACCGACGGGAATCGAACTGGAATAATAATAATAATAATAATAATAATAATAATAATAATAATAATAATAATAATAATAATGATAATAATATGTATGTATGTATGTATCGTCTGCCAATTGCTGAGTCAAAAGGCCATGTGCATCCAGTCCTCCATTCCATAAGGAAAGTCTCCACACCAATCGGTGGAATAAAGGAAGTGACGGCATAGAACATTACTCTAGGAGCTTTATACCAATCAGCCCATGGAAAGGGACCGATGGCCTATGTACTCCCTAATAATAATAATAATAATAATAATAATAATAATAATAATAATAATAATAATAATAATAATAGTGTATCTCCTGCCAATTGCTGAGCCAAAAGGCCATGTGCATCCAGTCCTCCATTCCATAAGGAAAGTCTCCACACCAATCGGTGGAATAAAGGAAGGGACGGCATAGAACATATTACTCTAGGAGCTTTATACCAATCAGCCCATGGAAAGGACCGATGGCCTATGTACTCCCTAATAATAATAATAATAATAATAATAATAATAATAATAATAATAATAATAATAATAATAATAATAATAATAATAATAATAGTGCTTCTCTGTCAATGGCGAATGCATTTCTGCACATGTGCCTCCATCGTCTCACCCGCGAGGGGAGTACGAAGATTTGACGATAGGCTCTACTGACACTCC
>WBZZ01005619.1:95000-100148 GCA_019918135.1 Paulinella micropora
CAACTATATTATAGCCACGTCTACTCCCTCCTACCATATAATATATCTGTCTGGGGATCTGACACCCTAAACACCATCATCTACCCTCTCATCACCATGCAAAAAAAGATAATACGCCTCATAAGCCTAGCATCACCGAGAGCACCTACCGCACCGTTATTTGCTAACTTAGACTTCTAACTATACCTAATATATATAAATATCGTGTATGCATGGAGACACATTCACACATCTATCCTACTTTCACAACATTCCCACCCTCCACTATAACAACTTCAAACCAATGCCGTACATAGTCACAACACAAGACGCTCAAAAAAACAACTGCTATACCGTGACTCAAATAGTGCTTACTATAGCAGCATTGCTGAGACTGTGTTTAGCAAGCTACCGGAAGCGCTCCAAAGAATCCAGGAAAAGGCAGAGTTCAAATGCGCACTCCTGGACTATCTACTCTGCGAACAGCAGAATGAATGTTAGCTTGCTCTCTCTCTCTCTCGCTCTCTCTTTCTCTCTCTCTCTTCTCTTCTCTCTTTTCTTCCCCCCCCCGCTACTCTCTCTCTCTCTTCTCTCTTCTTCTGCTTCTTCTTCTTCCTTTTTTTTTTTTTTTTTTTTTTTTTTTTTTTTTTTTTTTTTTTTTTTTTCGAAACCAAACTAATGAAATATTAACTGAAGGGCACAGTTAACATTATATTCTAGTTTGGAACATCATTTCCAACATCTTTTACTTCTCCTTTCTTTTCTCAACCAAATTAATGAAATATTAACTGAAGGGCACAGTCAACGTTTCATCCTAGTTTGGATCTTTCCCTCTCTTAAACCAAATTATTGAAATATTGACTGAAGGGCACAGGTAACATTTCATTCTAATTTGGATCTTCTTCCTTAACTCTCTGACCATATACACATATCGTAACCATATGTACGATATATTATTATCATTATTATTATTATTATTCAGCCCAATGGCCTCAAGGCGTTAAACTGTGACGCCAACTCATAACCCTTTGGTGGTAGATGCTGGGGAGGAGGGTCGTTGCGCGCGTAAAAGATCTTAAACTCCGCATATGCTGGTTGATAGCCCAGGACCCAGCAGACACCAGATTGCTATGGGTGGGGTTTCGAGGCAGCTCTAGCAACCGCGCTTGGTGTATGCACTTGCACATTCGGTGACGTCTTGCAAGAGGTTGCTGGGACTGCGGAATAACCTCGGCTTAGTGCAGTCTTGCCCTCAGGAGCTCCATCGGTGGCCCCGATCATCAGGCGAGAGACTGACACGGGGGGGTGGAGGACCTCGAACAAGAGTATTGGAGGCTTATGTTCGTTGAGGATATGCCATTAGCTGCATCAGTACGCCTCAGATATAGTAAATCTGCCTTGGAGTGTTGACTGTGACATATTTGAGGGAAATCCCGATGAAAAAACCTAGTCACACTTGCTAAACAGAGTTCCAGCCCAATGGCCTCAAGGCGTTAAACTGTGACGCCAACTCATAACCCTTTGGTGGTAGATGCTGGGGAGGAGGGTCGTTGCGCGCGTAAAAGATCTTAAACTCCGCATATGCTGGTTGATAGCCCAGGACCCAGCAGACAACAGATTGTTATGGGTGGGGTTTCGAGGCAGCTCTAGCAACCGCGCTTGGTGTATGCACTTGCACATTCGGTGACGTCTTGCAAGAGGTTGCTGGGACTGCGGAATAAACTCGGCTTAGTGCAGTCTTGCCCTCAGGAGCTCCATCGGTGGCCCCGATCATCAGGCGAGAGACTGACACGGGGGGGTGGAGGACCTCGAACAAGGGTATTGGAGGCTTATGTCCGTTGAGGATATGCCATTAGCTGCATCAGTACGCCTCAGATATAGTATTATTATTATTATTATTATTATTATTATTATTATTATTATTATTATTATTATTATTAATATTATATTATTATTATTATTATCATTATTATTAGGGAGTACATAGGCCATCGGTCCTTTCCATGGGCTGATTGGTATAAAGCTCCTAGAGTAATGTTCTATGCCGTCACTTCCTTTATTCCACCGATTGGTGTGGAGACTTTCCTTATGGAATGGAGGACTGGATGCACATGGCCTTTTGGCTCAGCAATTGGCAGGAGATACACTATTATCATTATTATTATTATTATTATTATTATTACTTTAATATATTACAACGCTACTTTAATAATATTAATATTGTAAGGGTCACCGTCTTAGTTAAATCAATGGCCTTCGGGCTAACGATTTGTATGGATGACCAGAGGTCACTTGTAAAAGTAACTTCATTAAATCAAAGGCAAAGGGAAAGAAGAAGAAGAAAGAAGAAGAAGAAGAAGAAGAAGAAGAAGAAGAAGAAGAAGAAGAAAGAAGAAGAAGAAGAAGAAGAAGAAGAAGAAAGAAGAAGAAGAAGAAGAAGAAGAAGAAAGAAGAAGAAGAAGAAGAAGAAGAAGAAGAAGAAGAAGAAAAGAAGAAGAAGAAGAAGAAGAAGAAAGAAGAAGAAGAAGAAAGAAGAAGAAGAAAGAAGAAGAAGAAAGAAAGAAGAAGAAGAAGAAGGAAGAAGAAGAAGAAGAGAAGAAGAAGAAGAAAAGAAAGAAGAAGAAGAAGAAGAAGAAGAAGAAGAAGAAAAGAAGAAGAAGAAGAAAGAAGAAGAAGAAGAAGAAGAAGAAGAAGAAAGAAGAAGAAAGAAGAAGAAGAAGAAGAAGAAGAAGAAGAAGAAGAAAGAAGAAGAAGAAGAAGAAGAAGAAGAAAAGAAGAAGAAGAAGAAGAAGAAGAAGAAGAAGAAAGAAGAAGAAGAAGAAGAAGAAGAAGAAGAAGAAGAAGAAAGAAGAAGAAGAAGAAGAAGAAGAAAAGAAGAAGAAGAAGAAGAAGAAGAAGAAGAAGAAGAAGAAGAAGAAGAAGAAGAAGAAGAAGAAGCAGAAGAAGAAGAAGAACAAGAAGAAGAACGACGAGGAGGAGGAGTGCGACGTGAGTAAGGAGGAAGAGAAGATGAGGAAGATGAAGAAGATGAGGAAGATGAGGAAGATGAGGAATAACTTAACTTAAGGGAGAAAAAGGTATTGAAGAAGGGAGATGGAGAAAGAAGCATAGAAGGGAGGGAGAAAGATAAGGGTGTTTCAGTTTAGGTCATGTGTAAGTTTGAAGCTCTTAGTCACATTTGAATGATGTTGCTATGACCATGACCTATCGAGTAGCCGAAAAATTGTTTATCATGAAACCACACACTTGCCATGCAAACAGAAAGCTTCAGCCGAATTATCAAAGCAGGATGCAACAATTTTTCACATGGATTGGTTTGAGGCGACAAGGTGTTCTTCTGTTGTGCCTATGAGAGTTCTCGGGGCGCACAGACAGGAGTGGTAGTAGTAGTTTAATAAGCAGTTAGTTCCCTTTACGGAAAACTACACTCCTCAAACCACAAGCGGAAAAGCTTTTCAACTCAAAAAAAGAGGTGGCAAGTGGCAAAAATAAAGTGATTTTGGCATCCTGCAACAGAATTTGGTAATATTCGGTGCGTTTCTGCCATTTATCTAGAGGCAGGTCCAAGAATCTTGACTCACCAGTTCCTGCACAAACAATCCTGTTGTTCTTTTCGTCCCTTTCTTTTTCAAGTCATTGTTTAATTTGTTTTCAGGTTTTTTTCCAGCACGAGTTGAAAGTCTAGAAAGTAGTAAAATATGTCATATTTTCGTCGTTAACATTTGTCTGTTTTTATTAATTACAAAAATCATATTTTACCCCTTCGGGGGTTAATGAAGCCGTACGTTGGCAGGTCCAAGTGATTTCTTAGAGAGAACGAGATATAGATAGAGAAAGAAAGAGAGAGAGAGAGAGCGAGAGAGAGAGAGAGAGAGAATATACTAATTTAATTTCTTCCTTAATACGCTCAACTGAATAATTAGGTTTCCACCTTCGATAAAGGTATAACTTACTAGCTATACTTTTCACGTGGACGTTCCCTGAGTCCAATTGTAAAACTGTTCTCTCAATAAAAGCGAAGAAGAAGAAGAAGAGAGAGAGAGAGAGAGAGAGAGAGAGAGAGAGAGAGAGAGAGAGAGAGAGAGAGAGAGATAGAGAGAGAGAGAGAGAGAGAGAAAGAGAGAGAGCTGTGTGTGTGTGTGTGAGTGTGAGTGTGTGTGAGAGAGAGAGATAGAGAGAAAGATATAGAACGAGAGAAAAGAGATAAAGAGAGAAGAAAGGAGAAGCTAGAGAAAGAGAGAGACAAATAGAGGAGAAAAAAGAGAAAGCAGAGAGAGAGAGAAGAAACTAAAGTACGGTAGACGGAAAGGAAGGATAAGAGTTGAAAAGGCAGGCAAACGAGAAAGAAGTAACCTAAAGCTGGGGACAACGAAAGGAAAGAGATACAAGAACAAAGGGAGAGAAAAAAAGCCAGCAGTGGAGAAAATGGGACAGGGAAAGTAGAAAGACGAGAGCAGGAGGATAGGAAAAGGGGGGTCTATGGAACGCTGCAACGATCGCCGAGACGACACCAGCTCCGAAGCTGAAAATTTCTGGGAACGCTCGAAGATATACGACAAGGACGATGCACCAATTGGATACGATGAATGACAGCTCAGTATGGTTTGTATCAAAGAAACAGGTGGAACGAACCACATCGATGTACGCAGCTAAACCAGCCGGGCCTTTTTAAACCTTGCTTACTGTAATTTCAACAAAAAAAAAAAAAAAAATCTCACTTGCGCCCTTGTTAGTTATGTCTTACCTTTTCTGCCACTTTCCGCTCTTACCTTCTAGTTCAGTATCGTCTCCCTTGCCACTGTCTGGCCTTGTGTTTGTTTGTTTTGCTTTTTTGTGTTTGTTGCTGCCTCTATTGTTGTCTTTTTGTTTGTTTTTTGTTTTGTTTTTGTTTCTTTTGTTTCGCTTGTTTGTTTGTTTGTTTCTTTTGTTCCTCTTGTTTTTTTTTTGTTCCTACCCTTTTTGGTTTTTTTTGCTTTTCTTTCTTCACTGTTTTTTGTTTCTCCGTTTTCTTTTCCTTTCCTGGTTTTTCTTTACCTCTTTCTTCCTTTCTTTCTTTCTATTTTTTTTCTCTTTCTTTTCCCTTCCATATTATTCTTTCCAGGAGCTCCTGTTGAACCTTAGTTCCAGATTTCCTTATGAGCTTGTACTGTTGTTCCTTGGAACCAGAAT
>WBZZ01005620.1:0-27500 GCA_019918135.1 Paulinella micropora
AGGGTTCCCCTTCTCTCTTCCCCTCTTTCTACTACTGTTTCAACTCTTTCTTCTCCTCTTCTACCCTCACCTGTTCGTTTTATCTCAACTGTGACTTATCCTTTTGCCTTGTCAGTTACTACTACTACTACTACTACTACTACTACTAGTACTACTACTACTACTGCTACTACTTCTTCTTCTTCTTCTTCTTCTTCTTCTTCTTCTTCTTCTTCTTCTTCTTCTTCTTCTTCTTCTTCTTCTTCTTCTTCTTCTGCTTCTTCTTCCTCTTCTTCTTCTTCTTCTTCTTCTTGTTCTTCTTCTCCTTCTTCTTCTTTTTCTTCTTCTTCTTCTTCCCCTTCTTCTTCTTATTCTTCTTCTTCTTCTTCTTTTTCTTCTTTCTCTTCTTGTTCCTCCTCTTCTTCCTCCTCTTCTTCTTCTTCTTCTTCTTCTTCTTCTTTCCCATCTTCTTTTTCTTCTTTTTCTTCTTTTTCTTCTTTCTCTTCTTCTTTATCTTCTTCTTCCTCCTCCTCCTCCTCCTCTTCTTCTTCTTCTTCTTCTTCTTTCTCCTTTTCTACTTCTTCTTCTTCTTCTTCTTCTTCTTCTTCTTCTCCTTCTTCTCCTTCTTCTTCTTCTTCTTCTTCTTCTTTTTCTTCTTCGTCTGCTGTTGCACCGTCAGTTATTAATTGTTTTTCACCTATTGTCGCACCATCGGTTGTTAGTAATGCTCTTTCTTCTACTTTCCATGCTTCCCCTCTTGCTACTGTTACTCCTTCTTCTACTGTTACTCCTGTTGCTACTGTTACTCCGTCTTCTACTGTTGTTTCTTCGCCTTCATCTTATACTGTTGCCACTCCTTCTTCTACTACTACTCCTCCCACTTCGTCTGTTCCCTTTGCCTTCGTAAGTAAGCAGCGAGATGGCGGTGCCACTCAAGCTGGTGTACCTTTCTCTCCTTCTTCTTCCTCTTCCCTTTCTTTTGCTTCCTCTCCTCCTTCTTCTCTCTCCTCTCCTCTTTTTGTTACCCCTCCTTTCGTCAGTCTTCACCCTTCATCCAAGTCTCAGGCCGACTTTGTCCCTTTGCCCAGGTGGGTTTGGGAAGTGGCCAGACAGGAGGCGGAAGAAGAGATGGGTGCTTGGGTTCACTCAACACCATCTCAGGTCAGAGCTAGCGGCGCAGTTGAGAAGTCGTTCTCATGCTTGCCCGTAGCTAGTCAGAACTTTCCAAATTGGAGTCTGCCATTGCTGTCTCCCCCCTCTTTGTTGTCCAAAGTGGAAGGGGGCAGTGTGTGGTGGCACGACTTTCCCTTTTGGTCGTTTTTCTCCCCCTTTTCATCCAATGCATCTCTGTCTTCAATGATCGATAGATTGCGCTCCGCGCACGTGGCTGCGCTCGTGGGATACGAAGGCAAGGTGGAGGCCCAGTGCGTTGAGCCTTGCACCACGCACGTGTGGTTCGAGAGAACTTCGGACCCAGGTCGACGCTGGGGAGGAATAGCTCTTGTTGAGTTTCGTTTCGAGAGGGAGGGGACGCTCAGGGTGCTTCTTTGGGTTGGAAGAGAACGAGCCCAGGTTCGTGCTTGGTGAAAGACTTGTACTGCCGCCCTGCAAGGGAAAGATCAAACCGTACACCACGGTTTTCAACGTAGAAGAGATCCTCAGCGACGCAAACCAGTGCTTGCCGCCTGACGAGGTGACATGGTTGAAAGGCTTCCTCACTGGCACGCAAACGTTCTACAGGGGCACGGGAGAGTTCCTCCGCGACTATTCCATAGTTGACCGATTATCGCCCGAGGACAACCGGAAGCTCTATGAAGAAGTCTTGAGCTGCGTGAACAAAGGTTACATGGTGGGACCGTTCGTTAGACCACCATTCCCCAACGATGATGAGAAGAACCAAGCGATTGTTTCGCGGCAATATGCTATACCCAAGGACAAGTGGCACCCGGAGGACGGGAAGAAGAGACTTATCAATGACTTGTCGTACCCTCGTCACCTTTGATTTAATCAGCTATGCCCCCGAACGGACGATGGGGTGGAGTATTATTCGCACGACAGACAAATGGCTAGGATCGTTGAGGCGGGACCAGGGTGCGTCGCGCTCATTGCCGACATCAAAAACGCCTACAGACAGACCCCGCTGGACCCTTCAGTATTTTGGCAACACGTGGTGGCAGTCAGCAATCCGGAAACCGGCAAAACCGAGTACTACGTTCAAATCTGCCCGGGTTTCGGCGGTGTGCCAGCTGCAGATCAGTGGAATAGGTTCTCTCGAGCTTTGGAAGTCATCTACCTTTACCGGACGATCCCCATGAAGCTCTACGTCGACAACTCCGACATCATCGCCAAGAACTGGGAACGTGCTTTCGCTTTGCTCAAGAAGTTCAAGGCTCTATCGAAGCGTTTCGGCATCCCGTGGCACAAGGAGGAAGTGAACCAGACCTTCCGCGCGTTGGGCTGGTACCAGGACACCCGGGAGGGACACTGGTACGTCGAGTTACCGCATGACAAGAGGGACGTCGTGATCGCCGGCCTGAACCGCCTTGCTACCAGCTCTCTTTTCAAACTCAAGACGCTCGAGAGGCTCCTCGGCCTGATGTCCTACGTGGCTCAAATGTTGTTTTACGCACGTCCTGCCGTGGCCAGCTTCGCCAGCTGTACAACAGCTATGTCAAGGCCGAGGCCACGACAGCACGAGTATGTGCACGGACGTCGGCAGCGGCAAGCCAAGTGTAGTGCGCGCTCTCCTCCTCGTCCCACGCCCGTTGCGTGCGCTTCGCCGCCACCTCCGCCTGGATGCGCGCGCGCCCCTCCGCCATCATGCGCCGCACCGTCGCCTCGTTCGCCGGTGCCCCGCCCCCACTCGCCGGCCGCAGCTCCTGCGCCAGCCGCCGCGCCTCCGCCCGCAGCTGCGCCGGCTCCAGGTTGTCGCCCGCCTGCCCCAGCAAGTCAGCCAGCAACTCTTCTTCAGGCATCGGCGCTTCCTCCACCAGGTCCGTCGGGCGCGGCAGCGGCAGGCACAGGTTCGCAAACGACGCGCAAGGGAGCCCGCCGGGCAGACGCCAGAAGAAGTTGGGCCAGGGCGCTACAAAACCCTCCCCAGCGCGGAAGTAGCTGCTCTCCTGCACCTGCTCCGGCAGAACGTCCGCCGGCAGCCCGAAACGCATGTACTGAGGGCTCATAAACACCGCCGGGTCCAGCACCGTGCCCGCGCGCACACGCCCACCCCCCGCGCTGTCGCGCAGGCACTTGCGTACTTTCCCGTCGCCGCGCGGGATGCGCACGTACTTCACCATGCTCGTGTAGCGCTCCAGCGTCTCACACGCCTGCCGCAAATACCGACGGTACGCCAGCACCAGCGGGCACTTGGTAAAGGGCGGCCGCGTCTTGGCCCTGGAGCTCCGCCCCTTGCCGCCGCTGCCACCGCGCGCGCCTCCCCTCGCCCCCCCCCGTCCCCCGCGCCCACGGCCCTTCGCCTCGTCCTCCTCCGCCTCCGTCTCCACCAGCTCGCCCTCCTCGCGCTCGGCCTCACCTGCCTCCTCCGCCGCCCCTCCTTGCTCTTCGTCCTCGTCCTCCGAGTCGCAGCCTGTGTCTTCTGGTGTCTGGTACTGTCCCTGGTGTTTCAGCAGCTTGTTCACAAAACGACACATGTTAAAGTCGACCCGGTTGATCCACAGCCAAAGCGAGTGCCCTACCACCTGCTTGTTCTCGTTCGTCAAGACCGAAATCGCCTTCACGCTGTGCGGGATCCCGCCCGACCCCAACCCGCTTCCTTGCAGCTGTGGGTGGCTCGCGATCGCCCACCACAGCGCCACCAGCATGCTGTACCCCTCCGTCAGCACGTTGCTCGCGTCCGAGCCAAACGGTGTCGGGCGGCACAGGAAGCGCGAAGGCAGCGTTACCTGCAAACAGCACTGTGCATCACGGATCAGATCCCGCTTCGCCTTCGCCAGCCCCCCAGGGACATTGCTTCCCGCACCACCGCTGCCATTCGGTGGCGGTGCTTCCCCACGGTAGCCCGGCCCAAAAAGGGTCGTCTCCCCCATTTCGGGCTCCCACTTCCTGTCCTCCTTCCCTTCTCGCAGCGTGCCCTGCCCTCTCTCCTTCTCTTCTTTCTCCTCCTTCTGCTCCTCTTCTTCTTCTTCCTCTTCCTCGTCATCATCCTGCAATGCTGTCTCGAAAGGGTGACACCCTGCAAAGCCGTGCAGCTCCTCTGGCTCAGGCCATGGTCGCGCGCTCGCTTTGGTGCTTCCGGCCATGATTCAAATGCAGGCCCCCCCTCAATGCTATACCGTCGCTTTTTCTTTTTTTCCTTTTTGGGCTTTCTTTTTGGGCTCCCCCTTTTCTGTCGATCTCTCAAGTACCGGACTTGGCCACTAGGCCCAAAAATGAAACGCTGGGGGGGGGCGGGGTGGGAGACGGGTTTACTCACAATTATCGCTAGCACAAGCTCTTAGCCCAGAGGAGGGAGGGGGGAGGAAATGGGGAGAAGAAAGGGGAGGGGGGGGATGTTCCCCCCCCCCCCCCCCCACTCCCTCTCATGCCCTTTTGCTGCCTCCTGCACTTCACATATACATCACACCCTTGTGGCACACCCCCCCCCCCCCCCCCGCGCACACACCTCCCTCCCTCCCCCCCCCTTGCCTCTTTTTGGAGGAGTGGTCGTGGAAAGCCAAGGCCAATGTGTCATTTTTCTTGTTTTATTCTTCAAGCAGGACCCAAAAAAAAGGACAATAAAGGAGATGGACACAGAACCCTTACCTGTCAGACTGTTGCGAGCGCAAATCAGTCGTCTCCAGGCGGAAGTGGAGGCTAGCCGTCTCGAGCTGAAAATCTGTGACTCGACGTCTAGACTATTGATGCAAGAAATGTCCAATCTTCGCCGGAGGATTGGGAGCTCAGAGTCTTCACTGAGTGTTTTGGGGACAGAGTCCGAATCGCTGGCTCGGAAATTGAAATTGACCGAACAGCCAGTAGCTTCTCGTTTGCGACACAAAACCCCCGCCAAGGCCCCAAAAGTCGGGGCAGCATGTTCGCCTGCGCCATCCTCTCCGGCTGCAAAAGAGACGGGAGTATTCTTAGAACAAGCCGAGCCCAGAAATGCAGACCCGCTCCTTTGTGTAACATGCGTGGACAAGGTATCGAAAAGCCTCGCTGCGCCTTTTTGTTTATTTGGGGCATAGCATTTCTCTCTTGGCCGTGTGTGTGTGTGCGTGTGTGTCACAGGAGGTTAATGTTGTGTGCTTTCCGTGCGGGCACGCTGCGCTCTGCGAGGAATGTGCAGCAAAAGTAGATAGCTCACAGAGTATTTTTAGGTGCGTCAGCTGCAACGACATGGTCATGGAGACCAGGACCGTCTATTTCACGGGATTCCGCGGGGACTAGTCTTCCTCCCCGCCGTGACTTTTTAATAATAAAATTTCCTTTTTTGTACACAACAGCAAAGAAGAAAAAAAAAGAGATAAAAGAGCTGCAACCAAAAATTTCTTTAAACGGGCGTCTTAAACGGGCGTCTTGTCCGGATCCGGCGTGTGGTAATAAAGCGCCAGCGCGTAATTTGAGCACTCGTCCAGGAACGACCGGCCATGAGTGCAGTAGCCCTGCGCGTGAAGCCAGAAGTCCAGCTTGGACCAGGCGGCTGTCTGCCAAGCTATGTAAAAGGAGGCACGGTTGCGACTGTAGACCAAGAATTCCAGCCAAGGCATATACAGCAGTGCCTGGTTCGGCTCTACTCGCCCCTGTGTGTTTAGCGGCACCAGGCCTACCTGGGCCGGCCGCCCCACTTTACACAAAAGCTCCACGGGCATATAGTACCCCTCTTTCTTTGGGACGCACCCGTTTAGCAGGCACGCCGTGCGGGGGTTAAAAAGCGCACGATGCCTCACACACGGGTTCTCAGCGGCTTCCTTGGTACAAAATCCACAGGGCCCTTGCGTGTGGACATGCTGAGAGTAGGAACCCAACGCCACTGTGTAGTTGCGCAGCCTGATCAGCAGTTCGGGAACACGTACCGGAGCGTAGGCGCGCAGAGCTTCCTGGAACCACGAGGACCAAAAACTTCTGGCCTCTTGGCACTGGTAGGGCAGATCTCCAAGCAGAACACTAGCAGCCGCCCTGCGCGCTATGTTGCACAGAAAAAAAACCAGCTCCGAGGTGATCCGCCCATCTTTGCACAATACGCATTTCCATTTGCCCATCACTGCCACGCTTTGGCAGACAATGGCAAAGGCAAACCCCCCGTTTAGCTCTAGTGCATATATGCGCGAAGGCAAGTACGCTTCGCGAACGCCTGTACTACACTGCAGCAGGACTGGTCCACTGGCAGCAATTTCTCGCGCGTCAAACACTACGCACCTGTCCCGACAGCGAGCTTGTTCTAGGCATCGATTACATTGCTTGACCTCCCGGCTGCTCAGCTTGGCTGTACGCGGCTGTAGTACCAGCTCTGCCCGAGGAGGTTCCTCCAAACAACCGTAGCAGGTCCCCTGGCTGCCGTCGGGGTGCTTGTGTCCCAAGTAAGCTCGCAGAAGCCCCCTGGTCGACTCCGGCCACGCACTGGCCGCTTCCATCTAGAGCAAAAAGTGGGAAGGAGGGAGGGGCGGGGGGGGGGGCCGGCGGGGGGGGGGGGAGTGAAAGAGCGAGAGGGGGTGAGGAGGGAGGGGGTTGGGGGGGGGGGGGGGGGGGAGAAGGGGGGGGGGAGAAGGGGGGGGCGGGGGCGGAAGGTGAGCAGGGGAGGGGAAAGAAAATTTGCGGGGAGGGGGAGAGGGGAAATCTTTGTAAAAAGCCATGGGTAGCTCAGCCCTAAACCTGTTGAGCACTGCCGATCGTCTCGTTGTTAGAAACTGCTATAGTCCGGGGCAAGACCCGAGCGACAAGATGGCGATCCTGTGGCACTCCTTCCAGCCGCCGCAGCGCGGTGGCTCTGGCCAAAAGGAGCTTTGTTTAGCTAATGCCTCCCACACATTGTCTGTCGTGCACGACAAAGAGCTTTTAGTCGTGCTGCCCAACCCAGCCGAGCAAGAGCTGTACGCCAAGGCCAGGGATTTGCCGCAGGGCTTTGACCCACTGGAGTGGATACTGCTCGTTCAGGATGAGGATAGCAAGAGCAAAACCAGTACGGCTACCTTCCTAACGCTTTCTTTGCTATACGCCTCCGCACAATACGCGTTGGCCACACAAGGCTTCTGCGCGGCGCCCACCAGCCTGGTCCAGGGGGACGTGGCAGGTGCCAGCAAATTGAAGCCAGGGGCGAAATATCTTGTATCACAGGGCGTGCGTGAGCCCAACTTCTTGGACGCCGCCGCAGACGCCCAAGACTCCGCAGACTTCGCTGCCAGGCTGCTTAACCATTGTGACAAGTTAGGCCTGCTTTGGTGGGATGTGTGCCCCGCGGATTGGGTGCAGGTAGGCGGCGGGAGCCTGCACACAATACCCCCCTGGCGCCTGGCTTGGATCCACGCCGACTGCGTGCCACGGCAGTCTCTCAGGGCCGCCAATGCACTTTCGTGGTATCTTAATACGCTCTGCATGCAGGCGTCCATTGTTCAGGACAGTCCCCTCGCAGCCAAGCAACCCGAGCCGGCCCCAGAACACCCTGACGTGGGAAAGGCCACGCGCGCGGTGCTCCAAGTGCTGATCAAGCCCTTGTTCCGCGCCGCACGACAGCCCGGCGGGGGGCAGCGCGCTTTCTGTGTCCGTCTGTGGCAAACCCTGGCACAGCGAAGCGACGGCGGGCCCTTTCTTGAGGCTTGGAACGGTCTAGCTAATTCAAGCATCGTGCTGAGGTGTCTACCTGCCTCTTTGCTAGCCAGCGGCCTTTGCCAGCGCTACCCACCCGTCGCTTCGTCGTCGCATCTCCCCTCAGCTGCAGCCGCCGGGCTCTCCGGCTGGACTTTACAACAGCTTTCTCTCGCCCAGGCCAGAAAGAGCGACTCGCTAATAGCAGACTTTATGAATTACTGGTTTAGCTACGCGCCCTACATACAAGCCCCGCTAGCGCAGGCCCGTGCCAACTAGCTGCGCGCGGAACCTACGCAGCCGCCAGTGCGGCGGCTAGAACAAGAGAAAGGCTTCCCCCCCCCCTCTCTCTCTTTCGCTTTTTCAAATTTTGTCTTGTGCCTCCTTTTCTACTTCCCCTGAGCCCGCGGGGGGGGGCTCAAAAAAAGTAGGCAAGCAAACTGAAATAAAACCGAGACAATGCCACTGAGCCCATCCCCGGGGCGCCCCCCCCCCCAACATCTTGACTCTCCTGCTCTCTGAGCCCCCCTGGGCTCAGGGGGCTCAGGGAACAGGGGAAGGGGTCGGGAGGGAAGAAGAGAAAAGGCTGCAAAAGAAAAGAATAGGTACAGGAAACGCCTCCGCTAAGTCTCCCCCCCCCCCCCACTTTCCCTCCCTGCCCCTTCCCCCCTTTCCCTATCTCGTCCCTCTCCCTCTCGTAGTTCTCGGTGCCAAGTGTAAGACAATCAAACTTCAATAAAGGAATTCTTTTTCGCACTTTCTTAGCGGCCCTTACCCTTTCCCCTTTAGCCCGTGCCGGCTGGCTGGTATTTGGAAAAGGAGGAGGACAGCAACTCGAACACAAACGCCGACCGGATCTCCAGCCCTTACGCCAACCAAGACGCCGTCTATCACCAACATTCCAGTATCAATCGAAAGTTCGGCGACGTCAAAGTCTGCTATTGACCTAACCGCGGGGTGAGGTTTGAACTTGCTTTTTAATTACAAGGGATATGCCGCGGATGTGTAATGTAATATCAAGAAAGTGGCGTAAAGAAGGCACTTGGCGGCCGACGAGGGCTGTACACAGGAGTTGCGCAGTACTTCGTCCATGTGCCGTGCCAAATGGAAGATGGTGGCCTTCAAAGCCCGGGATTTCAAAAATCCACGCATCGTGCTTGCGCCTTTCGGATGGTTGAGGATCTTTTGCACGGCCTCCTTTGTGAGTACCTCCTGGACCGCTGTTTCTTCATGGAGGAGGCGTTGTTTCACGCGTTCAACTCTGACTAGGCAGAGGGCTTCCGTGTTGACGACGCCGTGTCTTGCTGTCGCGCCGTTGTCGATAAGACCCATTCCCAACGTGAAGTAGGAGAATGTCGAATGGTCCATCTCATGAGGTATGTTGCGAGGGGGCCAGTAGCGTTGCATGAGGAGCGTAGGTTTGTCACGACTGAGGCCGAGCGTGGCGTCTCCGAATTCGATGTCAGAGCCACCCCAAGGGGTGTTCCCATACATCTGGCGAGGGTCCGTACGTATGTAATCTGACTCTGCGTGGAGGCGCCATAGTGGACGACGAGCTCGATGTCGAGCTCGAGGACGAACTTGAAGTTGTGCTCGAGGTTGTGCTCGAAGTTGTGCTCGAAGCTGTGCTCGATGATGAACTTGCTGCCGAGCTTAACGAGGCGCTCATAGACGAACTCGAGGATGAACTCAAAGCCTGGTTCGGTGCTGCAGTCCATGGGAGGAAAGTTCGCGCCAGGAGCGGGTTGGCGACAAAGTTGTAGTGGTCCGTGTACGGGAAGACCATCTGCTCCGCGCATCTCCAGTGGATGTCATTTTCTGGTGGCGGGATTTGGTAGGTCCCCCGGGCGTTTTCTGCCGTGCGCAGCAGCGATCGTACCACTCGAGGGTAGTCCCAATCGCCTTCTACTGGAGTGACGTTGTCGGGCCATAGTCCTTGGCTAGTGATCATTTGTTCCGGGACCCAATAGCCGAGGTGTGGACATTAGGGGTAAGTGCCCACGAAGCAAACGGATCCCATGGTCGGGAAGTAATTCGCGTATACTTCCTTGACGATCCACAGGTCCTCGTCCGAAGCACTGGCAGAGGCCTTGTCCTCTTCCTTACGTTTGGGGAATAAGCTTGGAGGTATCCATATGTCTGGTACCGGTCGGACATCCTTATACGTCTGTTGTGGGTTCTGACCCGTGCGTAAAGTGGGGACTGGAGTCAGGACTTCAGCTCGTCGAAGTTGAAAGGGATCTCCGATTGCGCGACGGACGTTTGGTGTCATTGGCGGTGCTTCCAATCCCGCGAGTCTGCGGCTCGGGCATTCGTGTAGGGGGCCACGTCCGACAATGGGGGACATTTGTAAGCCGGGTCGGCCTACTAGTAGTGATAATCCGTAGTCGGATTGTTATGCCAATGGGCCGAACGCTTCCTATGGGGGACGGCTCGGCTACCTCGGCTGCCTCGGGTTCGGGATCCGGGGCCGGAGCACGTGCTTCAGTCTGGAGCGGCAATCGAGGAACTGGTGATCCCTGACCCTGTCTAAGGTCGCGAACAAGGCCATCGCTTATTGGTCTTGCCGGCATACAATCTGCGGTCGCCACTCGTAGTGCTGATGACGACGATGATGACGAAGACTGAGCTTGAGGGAGCGCCAAAGAGGCGGCCGTAGATGGCGCAGTCGACGTCGGCGCCGGCGGCACTAACGATGATGATGACGATGATGATGATGATGATGATGTTGTTGACGCCCGATAGCTCAAAGAGCGTCTCGTATTCGAAGGCTTGCCTCGAAGTTGAGCGAGGTATTGTCGTGCCAGTGCGTCTTCCCTCTTCCAAGCTGATAGACGCCAAGGGCTAACTCCAATCTGAGAGGCATTCGGCGTATTTCCCACTTGAGAGGGAGGCGTGTCTTTCCATCCCTGGGCCGATCAACTCGTGGAAGGCGTGGCTGTCGCAGCAGCTGAAGATGGAGACTCTTCTGGAGTTGAGGATGCCTCCAGTTTCTGTCGTTTGGAAGGAAGATTACCCGGTCTCTTTGATTCCAAATTCCTGGATCGGGCACGATGGGTGATGTGTTGAGTTTGCGAGGGCGTAGGATGGCTGGCTTGGCTCTCGCTGTCCTTTTCGCTCTCGTTTTCGACCACTTCGACTTCCAGTTCAACTTCTTCTTCCTCTTCTTCGTCGTCCTTGGCTACTTCTTCGCCTTGCTCCTCGACCTCCTCGTCGGCCTCTTCGTCTTCGTCTTCATTCTCTTCTTCATTGCGAACCGGCCATCCAACGTTGCCGTCGCAAGGTCTTCTTTTGACTTGGCGGCCATAGAGGTGGGCGCTCGAAGTAGACAAAAGGTCGTGGGAGTTCAGAGGTGGCTGCAGTTTGGGACGGCGGTCGATGATTTTGTTGAATTTGACTATCGGGTAGGACGTCTCTTTCGCCAACGTTGCAGCGCGAAAGTCGTAGCTAACCGTACTAGCAAGCTGTAGGTCACCGACTTGAAGTGGCGTCTCGAAGAGATGGAACTCCGTCTCGTAGACGATCTGCTTGGAAGGCGGCTTCAGGGGCATGTAGTCCGTGGGCCGAATTGCTTGCGCGTCGTCGATGGAGAGGTTGAGCTGGGCCGAGACCTCGTTGGCGAGAAGCAGGTTCATTCCTTCGGGAAGGTGGCTCGAAATATATATCGTGATGGCATGAAGCGGAGAGTCGTCGGCGTGGCCGAAACGAAAAGTTCAATGCCTTCAGAAAGAGTTGCTTCAACACCCACAGATGAACGTGCGTCGACGGGTGGGAGCGACACGATCTCAAGTCCTTGGTGTATTACCCAGTCGAGGAGGGCTACGCCTTTACAGTTGCAGGCCGAGTCCAAAACGCATGTAGTCTTGCGATGATGTCTTCTTCCGGGGACGGGCGTAATGATTTGCGCACGTATACATTCCCACAGACGACGGTCGGGGTCGTAGAAATGCGGAGTAGACGTCGTGACTCCTGAGACGCTGCGCGCGTCGTCATGTGGAAAGCCCGTGGCTGCTTCCACGTGGCGGCCGAGGATGGCTTCCAGTTTCAATGCTTGCCTTCGTCTTGACAACGCTGTTGTCGAAGCTTGCATTCTTCAAGCGAGTGCTTCGGGGTCTGATTCGGCTTGAGGAACTGGTTACGTTCCTTGCAGTAGGCGCATGGAATCCCGGTGAAGGGTGGACGCTTTGGCGAGGTCGGGGCGGATTTGGTGGCGGCAGTAACCATCGACGATTTCTTCGAAGCGATGGCAATCGCATTCGCCTTGGTAAGGGTGGGCGTGTTGCCGTCTTCTTCGTGGTCGGGGCTGGCCTATCCATCTTAGTCCGCTTTTTGGGGCGTCCACGATCCGGTGATGCAGCCGATTGAGCCATCGACATGGCGTCAGCCTTGCGCTTCTGACGAGGAGGACGTTTGTTCTCCTTGTTTTCCTGCTGCGTCCTACGCGGTTTATTCTGATGAGTGTCGACCTTGACGGTTGAATCACGGGAAAAGATGGAAGGCGTCGGACGATCGCGAGGAGGGCGCTCCCGTAGTCGCTTGTATGTGGCGGCCGACGAGGGCTTCGTAGTACTTTCCATCCAGGGCCAATATTCTTCCATGCAATGGAGATCGAGGGAGTTGGTCCAGGGCAGAAGGTCAGCGAGGTCGCGGGGCCATGCGAAACCAATTGCTTTAAATATCTCGGCGGCGTATAGGGTCCATCGCTCTCGTTTCATGGGCGTAAGCATCCGAGACACATCGCGGACTTGGTTGAAGTCGGCTGTCTGGTAGCCAGCTGCATGGGCCGTCTCGTAGCTTGTGATGCAACGATTTACATATCCTGCGAGGCTTTCCTTCTTGAAGCGTCGAAGTTTGAGGGCTTGCAGAGCTGGTCGCTTCGTGTCTCCCTTGTCCAGTCGTCCCTTGAACAGCTCCATGAAGTATTCCATGAGCATATACGGGATAATGCTCCAGACGCGGGTGCGGTCGTCAGTGACACGAATGTACCGAGTCCAGTACGCGTCCATGAGGGCCATTGCAGTTTTGTCTCCCCACTTGTTTATCGTGTCGATGATGCGGTTGCCAACAGCATTGACAAGTTGGTCAACTGCAAGTTGAATGCAACTTCGCGGGCTTGAGTAGCGACGTCAGGTCCTGGCGCGGTGGTCGGGCGAGTCATCACGAAAAGGGATCGCACTCGGGCCATCATGTGCAGCGTGCGGGATGGAATACCTGCAAAGGTGGACGATCGCAGGACTCTTGTTGTCGACGATGCTGACGAGGATTCATTGCCGGGAGATGGCGTGGATGGTGTAGCCGTCCCCGGAGGACCATTCTCCGTCGAAGGGGCCGGTGGCTGAGTCGCAATCGTCGTATCGGGCGACGGATCAAGTGACGAACCTGCAGGCGAGCTCGATTTTGAGCTCGATGCCGGGCTTGAAGATGAGCTTGATGACGAGCTTGCGGGAGCCGGAGTCGCCACTGTTGCATTACCAGTTGTTGCAGTCACAGGGGCTCCACCTTGGTCCTCCATGGGAGAGTTCGTTTCGCCAGCGAGCAGGGTCGAGTAAGCTTCTTCCACAACGGGGAAGAGAGGGCTCAGTGTGATTCTGCTGCCTTGCATTGTTGTACCCAGCGAGATGCGAGGCGTTGGGCGTTCCGGCGTCGATGTAGCGGGGGCTGAACCTGACGAATCAGTCGGAGTTGCTGTCAATGGAGCAAAGGCCGGTCTGGGTCCAAAGGAGCCAATTATCGGTCGAAATGGTGACGTGAAAGCTGAGTCAGTCATGGACAGTGCTCGATTGACCAATGGGGCAGGTGGGCGAGATGCCACGATGGATGCCAGCGATGGATGCGGTACCCGTTGTGGTAGGGGTGTCGCTCCACTTGCTAGACTTCCAGGTTGGGCAAATGGACCGACAGGGGTGATAGGAGGTACCCTACCAATGGAGGCCAGTGCTGTTGCACCTGCGGGCATCGTAACTGGAGTAAAGGCCAACGATGGGGTAGCTACGGGGGGCGATGTTGCAGCCGTTGATGGTGCAGTAGGCGTAGTGGGGCTCGTTGATGGGTGAGTCAGCGGTGCAAGTCCCGGAGGAATACTTCCCAGGGCTATAACTAAACATTCGACAATCTTGGGGGTATCCCTTTTTCCGAAATTTTCCATGAAGTATATGGACTTTTTTGAAAACGTGTGGAAATGAAAGGAAATCAATTCACTGATTGCAGAACATATAAAAATAATATTAAAACATGTTTTTATTAATTGTAATACACTTTAACTTCATCTTCAGAGGTGGGCAGGAACCGGTCCGACACGGTAATCTTTCTCCTTTTTCATAGTCCCGGCTACTATGAATCTATGATGATAACAATGCCCAACATGCAGAATTTGCTTTTAAGTTTGTTTATCTTTGTTTACATTAAGCATTTTACTTTATTATGATAATAAACATTGCTTTTACCTACAATAAATTCCCCCCGGGGGGGGGGGAGGGGGGAGGGGGGAACGGGGGAGGAAGAGAAGTGCGATGTCGCCACGCAAAATACATAGATTCTACAACAAAATTTCTTTAATTACTAAAAAAAATAATAAATCTAACTCCGTAATATCATACTAACTAAATTAGAAGTTTGTTTAACTCTTGCACGCGACAAACGTTCTTAATCACGCTTTCGACCATAACAAACCTGCCAGTGCAAAAAATTACGATTAATACTACACTACTACAAAGAAAAAAAACACAAAACAAATTCAAACATCTTTCAGATGAAGGAGAAAAGTGAAAGCTATGCAAACTACCTGGTGCGTGCATTTGAAGTTAGCGCCGAGTCAGCGCAAGCGATGCTAAAACAAACTCCCATGCGTTAGGTGAGCTGGGAGCGGTGAGACCGGTGCCGCGTTGGGGGGTGGAAGGTGAGTTACCAGCAGACAGAGCGCCAGCTGCCATCCGCGCGATGAGATCCTCCAGCAAGCTTTCTCTCTCGCTCTTACTATTTTTGTTGTTGTTGTTGTTGTTGTTGCTGTTGTTGTTGCTGATGTTGTTGTTGTTGTTATCATTATCATCATAGCTTTTCTTGTTCTTGTTATTCTTCTTCATCTTCTTCTTCACTCTCTCGTTCTCTTCTTCTGAGCTTTCCTCCTCCTCCTCCTCCTCCTCCTTCTCCTTCTTCGAATTCTTCCTCTTTCTTCTCTCCTCTTCCCGTTGTCGCTTCTCTTGCGCCTCTTTTTCCTTCCGATCTTGCGCTTCTTTTTTCTTCCTTTCCTCCTCTCTCAACTTTCTTTCTTCTGCTAGCATTTCCTTAATGGATGCGGCTTGTTCTGACATTGCCTTGTTCACAAGATCCTGAACGACTTCTTTCGACACGCCGGCGGACGAACTACCCTGAATACAATACCGGTCGCCGTTGTTTTGAAAGAAGTCGTTCATTTCTTGCGAACAAGGCAGTGGCAGAACAAACCAACAGCAACGACAACAACAACAACAAAGAATAATAATAATAATAATAATAATAATAATAATAATAATAATAATAGTATGTCTCCTGCCAATTGCTGAGACAAAAGGCCATGTGCATCCAGTCCTCCATTCCATAAGGAAAGTCTCCACACCAATCGGTGGAATAAAGGAAGTGACGGCATAGAACATCACTCTAGGAGCTTTATACCAATCAGCCCATGGAAAGGGACCGATGGCCTATGTACTCCCTAAATAATAATAATAATAATAATAATAATAATAATAATAATAATAATAATAATAATAATAATAATAATAATAATAATAAAGTTTGAAAAAAAAATGTCAGCGCTTCCCGTTAGAGAGATTATACTCGGAAAAAAAAAGACAGGGAAAGGCTCACTGATAGAATGCCACACACACTAGCTAGCCATACTAAAGCTAGTAGCTATACTCCCCTCTCTAAACTATATGCTGCGGCGCCCAAAGAGACCTTTTGACCCCCCCCCCCCCGGGGCCCCCCCCCCTCACAAAAAAAAAGAAAAAGAAGAAGAAGGAGTAGGAAAGATTATACCTCCAACGACATGTCCACTTCATCAGCGTCGACCGCGGGCTTTTTGGACTTCGGCTTGCCTAGTCACGTCAGAAATTAGAAACACTGAAAAAAAAGCACACAAAAAAAGATGAAATTTGCTAGTACCTGGCTTTTTCTTGCTGGACCCCTTAGGCATAGGAGGCTCAGGGGTCTCTTCTTCTTCAGGGACGTCTGGAACGTCTGGAACATCGTCGACGTCGATGGATTCTGCACAAAGAACCAAACAATATTACATACATCCTTCATTTTTCATTACATACAATGTTGCTACCGAATCTCAGTTTTTTTGGCCTGCCCGAAGAGCGAGGCTCAGTCGGGCCCTTTTTTTGATTCTTCTTCTAACGTTTCAGGCGAGCATGCAGTAAATATGCAAAATAAAGAAAAGGAAGATGCCAAAAAAAAAAAACAAAAAAAAAAAAAAAAAAAAAAAAAAACAAAAAAAAAGATGGAGCTGGTGGAGAAAAAGAATAATAACATGTATATGAAGAAGAAAAAGAAAAATGGAAGAAGAAGAGGAAGAAGAAAAAGAAGAAGAAGAAGAAGAAATGACCTTGTTTGCTTCGTACAGAAGCAAAAGCTCCCGCTTCCGCCAGTTGCAAATCATAGGCGGGTTCGTGGGGTTACCGACATAGAGGAGCCACGCGGGCTTCACCTGCTTCTCGAAGTCCATCGGCGACGGATCAAGCATGCAAGAGTGTTTAAGGTTAAAACCAAAAAAACCCATGAGCTGATATTGGATTTCGTCAGCCTTGCCATCGCCGTCAGTGTCGACCTCGCGCGCAGCAAAAATGAAGCGCTTCGATCCTGCAACATCCAAGTATAAAAAATATGTGCAGCTTGTGAATTTTGAAAAACATACAGTACCTCGATTGACTTGCGCAGGAGTCTTCTTGCGCCAACCAATGGGAAAGACAATGAAGAGCCTGCAAATAAAAAATAAACAATCAGTTTATAAAAATCTTTCATACTTATAGGGAAAAAGACCCGGGAGCACAAGGTGAAGTTTCACCCTCACATGTCTCCACTTGCGTGGACGCCTTCAGTTCAAAATTGTTGTACTTTGTAAGTGCAACGTCGAGCGCGAGCGCCCCCTCCCGATGTTTGTTGTCCTCGGATGTGAACTTAAAGAGCAAGCTAATTAAAGCAGCAGCAAAAGAGGAATAATAATAATAATAATAAAAAGAGAGTTTAAATTAAAAAAAAATGGCAGCGCTTCCCGTTAGAAGAAATATACTCGAAAAAAAAAACAGGGAAAGGCTCACTGATAACTGATAGAAGGCCACACACACTAGCTAACTATACTAAAGCTAAGTATCTATACTCCCCTCTCTAAACTATGCTATCGAATAATAATAATAACAATATAATAATAGTGCTTCTCTGTCAATGGCTGATGCATTTCTGCACATGCGCCTCCATCGTCTCACCCGTGAGGGGAGTACGAAGAATTGACGATAAGCTCTAATGACACCCCCGCAAGGGCAGTTCCAACACTTCCAGACGGAGCGGTATGTTCAATGAAAATACTGGTCCAGACGGACCGGTATGTTCAATGAAAATACTGGTGGCACCGACGGGAATCGAACTGGCGACAGGGCCCAGATGGTAGACAATATAATAATAATAATAATAATAATAATAATAATAATAATAATAATAATATGTATCGTCTGCCAATTGCTGAGCCAAAAGGCCATGTGCATCCAGTCCTCCATTCCATAAGGAAAGTCTCCACACCAATCGGTGGAATAAAGGAAGTGACGGCATAGAACATTAATCTAGGAGCTTTATACCAATCAGCCCATGGAAAGGGACCGATGGCCTATGTACTCCCTAAATAATAATAATAATACTATATCTGAGGCGTACTGATGCAGCTAATGGCATATCCTCAACGGACATAAGCCTCCAATACCCTTTTTCGAGGTCCTCCACCCCCCCGTGTCAGTCTCTCGCCTGATGATCGGGGCCACCGATGGAGCTCCTGAGGGCAAGACTGCACTAAGCCGAGGTTATTCCGCAGTCCCAGCAACCTCTTGCAAGACGTCACCGAATGTGCAAGTGCATACACCAAGCGCGGTTGCTAGAGCTGCCTCGAAACCCCACCCATAACAATCTGGTGTCTGCTGGGTCCTGGGCTATCAACCAGCATATGCGGAGTTTAAGATCTTTTACGCGCGCAACAACCCTCCTCCCCAGCATCTACCACCAAAGGGTTATGAGTTGGCGTCACAGTTTAACGCCTTGAGGCCATTGGGCTGAATAATAATAATAATAATAATAATAATAATAATAATAATAATAATAATAATAATAATAATAATAATAATAGTGCTTCTCTGTCAATGGCTGATGCATTTCTGCACATGCGCCTCCATCGTCTCACCCGTGAGGGGAGTACGAAGAATTGACGATAAGCTCTAATGACACCCCCGCAAGGGCAGTTCCAACACTTCCAGACGGGCCGGTATGTTCAATGAAAATACTGGTCCAGACGGATCGGTATGTACAATGAAAATACTGGTGGCACCGACGGGAATCGAACTGGCGACAGGGCCCAGATGGTAGAACTTGACCACTGGGCTATCACGGTGTCCATAATAATAATAATAATAATAATAATAATAATAATAATAATAATAATAATAATAATAATAATACTATATCTGAGGCGTACTGATGCAGCTAATGGCATATCCTCAACGGACATAAGCCTCCAATACCCTTTTTCGAGGTCCTCCACCCCCCCGTGTCAGTCTCTCGCCTGATGATCGGGGCCACCGATGGAGCTCCTGAGGGCAAGACTGCACTAAGCCGAGGTTATTCCGCAGTCCCAGCAACCTCTTGCAAGACGTCACCGAATGTGCAAGTGCATACACCAAGCGCGGTTGCTAGAGCTGCCTCAAAACCCCACCCATAACAATCTGGTGTCTGCTGGGTCCTGGGCTATCAACCAGCATATGCGGAGTTTAAGATCTTTTACGCGCGCAACGACCCTCCTCCCCAGCATCTACCACCAAAGGGTTATGAGTTAGCGTCACAGTTTAACGCCTTGAGGCCATTGGGCTGAATAATAATAATAATAATAATAATAATAATAATAATAATAATAAATAATAAAAGAGGAACAGAAGAAAAAGCTAATAATAATAATAATAATAATAATAATAATAATAATAATAATAATAGTGCTTCTCTGTCAATGGCTGATGCAAATCTGCACATGCGCCTCCATCGTCTCACCCGTGAGGAGAGTACGAAGAATTGACGATAGGCTCTAATGACACCCCCGCAAGGGCAGTTCCAACACTTCCAGACGGACCGGTATGTTCAATGAAAATACTGGTGGCACCGACGGGAATCGAACTGGCGACAGGGCCCAGATGGTAGAACTTGACCACTGGGCTATCACGGTGTCCATAATAATAATAATAATAATAATAATAATAATAATAATAATAATAATAATAATAATAATAATAATAATAATAATAATAATAATAATAATAATAATAATAATAGTGCTTCTCAGTCAATGGCGAATGCATTTCTGCACATGTGCCTCCATCGTCTCACCCGCGAGGGGAGTACGAAGATTTGACTATAGGCTCTACTGACATCCCCGCAAGGCAGCTCCAAGCCTTCCAGACAGACCAATACTTTCAAAGAAAATATCCTTTGAAAATACTGGCACCGACGGGAATCGAACTGGCGACAGGTCCCAGATGGTAGACCTTAACCACTGGGCTATCGCGGTGCCACATAATAATATAATAATAATAATAATAATAATAATAATAATAATAATAATAATAATAATAATAATAGTGCTTCTCTGTCAATGGCTGATGCATTTCTGCACATGCGCCTCCATCGTCTCACCCGTGAGGGTAGTACGAAGAATTGACGATAAGCTCTAATGACACCCCCGCAAGGGCAGTTCCAACACTTCCAGACGGGCCGGTATGTTCAATGAAAATACTGGTCCAGAAATAGACCGGTATGTTCAATGAAAATACTGGTGGCACCGACGGGAATCGAACTGGCGACAGGGCCCAGATGGTAGAACTTGACCACTGGGCTATCACGGTGTCCATAATAATAATAATAATAATAATAATAATAATAATAAAATAATAATAATAATAATAATAATAATAATAATAATAATAATAATAATAATAATAACAGTATGAAATTAAAAAAAAATGACAGCGCTTCCCGTTAGAGGGATTATACTCGAAAAAAAAAGACAGGGAAAGGCTCACTGATAGAAGGCCACACTCACTAGCTAACTATACTAAAGCTAGTAACTAACTCCTTTCTGTAAACTATGCTACAGTATCCAGTAATAATAATAATAAATAATAATAATAATAATAATAATAATAATAATAATAATAATAATAATAATAATAATAATAATAATAATAATAATAATAACAATAATAATAATAATACCAGTCTTGATAATCTAATCCGGATAGGAATGTGAAAATTCCTTTGTGGGCCCACACGCGAACCTTCCCCGAATCCAGAGGGGGAAACCCACTCAGCTGGTCATCCTCCTCTTCCTTCTTCTTCCTCTCCTCCTCCTCCATCTTCTTCCTCTCTTCCTCCTCCTTCTTCCTCTCCTCTTCCTCCTTCTTCTTCCTCTCCTCCTCCTCCTCCTTCTTCTTCTTCCTCTCCTCCTCCTCCTTCTTCTTCTTCTCCTCCTCCTTCTTCTTCTTCTCCTCCTCCTCCTTCTTCTTCTTCTCCTCCTCCTCCTTCTTCTTCTTCTCCTCCTCCTCCTTCTTCTTCTTCTTCTTCTCCTCCTCCTTCTCCTCCTCCTCCTCCTTCTTCTTCTTCTCCTCCTCCTTCTTCTCCTTCTCCTCCTCCTCCTTCTTCTTCTTCTTCTTCTCCTCCTCCTCCTCCTTCTCCCTCTTCTTCTTCTTCTTCTTCTCCTCCTTCTTCTTCTTCTTCTTCTGCTCCTCCTCCTTCTTCTTCTTCTTCTCCTCCTCCTCCTTCTTCTTCTTCTTCTCCTCCTCCTCCTCCTTCTTCTTCTTCTCCTCCTCCTTCTTCTCCTTTTCATCCTTCTTCTTCTTCTCCTCCTCCTTCTTCTTCTTCTCCTCCTCCTTCTTCTTCTCCTTCTCCTTCTCCTTCCCTTTGTCCTTCTTTTTTTGCTTCTCCTTCTTCTCCTTCTCCTTCTCCTTCTCCTGTCTCTTCTGCCTTTTTGCGGGAGGAGCTTCTCCCAATCCGTCGTCCCAGGGCACAGGCTTATTCTTGAGCAGGATCCCTACGATGCATGCATTATAAATACATACATACATACATAATACCTTGTGCATTCCAGGTGTAGCTGAAGCCGCGGACCAACTCCTCCAAATCGCCTTTGCCCTGCATGTTGCACATTAAATAAATAAGTAAGTAAGTAAGTGAGCAAGCATATACCAGATCATGCTTGCAAAAGACGGCGTGGGGAATCTCCACACAATCAAAGGGCAGCACGTCTGCAGACCCGTTGATTTTAAGGAACAATTCCCCACGCGAATTTTTGAGAATGGCTTGCAGAGTCTTGGCAATGTGCTTCGTAGACATGCCAGAGTCAGAAAGTGATCCTACACGTTGACAAACGAGCAAAATGAGTTGAATTCCAAAGACATAACTACCAGTCAGCGCCTTCAACCTTAAAATTTTTCTCGGGCCGGTCTGAAATTTGAACGTGTGGAAAAAGGGTCGTGTTATTATCAAACTTTTGTGCAGAGATTTTATTAAGAGCATGACATTTCGAGAAGATGTAACAGCATTCCCGCTCTTTCCCCAGCTCAGAATGAGCGGGAATGCTATTCTTTTTTTCTGTACACAACAATCTGTGGAAAAAACTCTGCACAAAAGTTTGTGAAAAGCGACCGGCATGATTTTGCATTTCCTTCCTACGTACTCTCAACTCATGTCATCCCTTGCATGTTTCTGCTATAACGTGTTTGTTGAAGCTATAAATGTCATTTCCTAACATTGCACGACCCAGCTTAATCTATTTTTCATAAACCAGCAATTCGATGAAACTCGTTTTTGGATTGCTGTTTTGCAAACTTTTGTGCAGAGATTTTATTAAGAGCATGACATTTCGAGAAAATGTAACAGCATTCCCGCTCTTTTCCCAGCTCAGAATGAGCGGGAATGCTATTCTTTTTTTCTGTACACAACAATCTGTGGAAAAAACTCTGCACAAAAGTTTGTGAAAACCGACCGGCATGATTTTGCATTTCCTTCCTACGTACTCTCAACTCATGTCATCCCTTGCATGTTTCTGCTATAACGTGTTTGTTGAAGCTATAAATGTCATTTCCTAACATTGCACGACCCAGCTTAATCTATTTTTCACAAACCAGCAATTCGATGAAACTCGTTTTCGGACTGCTGTTTTGCAAACTTTTGTGCAGAGATTTTATTAAGAGCATGACATTACGAGAAGATGTAACAGCATTCCCGCTCTTTTCCCAGCTCAGAATGAGCGGGAATGCTATTCTTTTCTTCTGTACACAACAATCTATGGAAAAAACTCTGCACAAAAGTTTGTGAAAACCGACCGGCATGATTTTGCATTTCCTTCCTAGTACGTACTCTCAACTCATGTCATCCCTTGCATGTTTCTGCTGCAACGTGTTTGTTGAAGCTATAAATGTCATTTCCTAACATTGCACGACCCAGCTTAATCTATTTTTCACAAACCAGCAATTCGATGAAACTCGTTTTTGGATTGCTGTTTTGCAAACTTTTGTGCAGAGATTTTATTGAGAGCATGACATTTCGAGAAGATGTAACAGCATTCCCGCTCTTTTCCCAGCTCAGAATGAGCGGGAATGCTATTCTTTTCTTCTGTACACAACAATCTGTGGAAAAAACTCTGCACAAAAGTTTGTGAAACTGACCGGCATAATTTTGCATTTCCTCTTCAATATATTATTATTATTATTATTATTATTATTATTATTATTATTATTATTATTATTATTATTATTGTTGCTTGGAGCTGCCTTGCGGGGGTGTCAGTAGAGCCTATTGTCAAATCTTCGTACTCCCCTCACGGGTGAGACGATGGAGGCACATGTGCAGAAATGCATTCGCCATTGACTGAGAAGCACTATTATTATTATTATTATTATTATTATTATTATTATTATTATTATTATTATTATTATTATTATTATTATTATTATGGAGGCACATGTCCAGGATCTGGATCTGATGCTATAGTCTGAGGAAGCCTATTATTATTATTATTATTATTATTATTATTATTATTATTATTATTATTATTATTATTATTATTATTGAGTCTTTGGAGCGGAGCCGCGTCACCGAACGGCCCCGTGCTACCAATGGAGGCACATGTCCGACAGGATCAAAGGCCAATTGACTGATAAATCTATTATTATTATTATTATTGTTATTATTGTTATTATTATTATTATTATTATTATTATTATTATTATTATTATTATTATTATTATTATATAGCATAGTTTAAAGAGGGGAGTATAGATACTAGCTTTAGTATAACTAGCTAGTGTGTGTGGCCTTCTATCAGTGAGCCTTTCTCTGTCATTTTTTTTTTTTTAGTGATTCCCTCTAACGGGAAGCGCTGCCATTTTTTTCATGTGTATTTCAAACTTTAGGTATGCCATGCTGAGGGCTAGCAAGGCGCCGATATATGTGGCACACCGTGGTGGTGGCTACGGAGTCTTTGCTGATAAATACCTTCCTCCTTCTTTTCAGCTTGGGCTCCTCGAACCAGGAGGAAAGTCTTTGCGTGCTGCAGATCATGCTGCATTTTCTGATCATTTCACTATGAAAATTGGGAGTTCCCTGCAAACAGGGATGCATCCAATTAAATTCATTAACGAATCGAGCAGGAATGCAATGCATCTCATCAACTCTTCATCGCAAGGGTTCAACAAGCTCGACGATGACACTTGCCGACCGAACGTGAAGGTAAATTATGTTAGTTGTTACATACATCCATGCAATGTAAGTTTTTGTTACGTGTGTTGTATTTTTTCTATAAATATTGTTGTAAATAATGTCAGGTCAGCAAGGGTACTCCTATTGTGACTGTCACCACCGCAATATCGAAAGATCAAGAGATTTTGCTCAGCTATGCACCTAATCCAGACCTAGAGATAGCTACGCTGCCAAGCGATGCACATCCGGTCTGGTTGAAAGAGGCTGCCAAGGAAGGAGCTAAAATCCCAGTTTTCCTGTTCGAGACTGACATTGGTCATGTATGTTTCATCGTTCCTGAGAAAGAACATCCGCTTCCACTTAAGTCAATTTCCTTGCTTCATGAAGCAAAGGTTGAACTTTTAGCGTCGGTCAGCAGTATTAGTTCTGATGGAAAGCAACCGCTCTCCAGGTCATCATCTATTCCGCCGGAAAAAAAGAGGAAGCTTCTCGACAGCGTGTCCTCAATTTCAGATAGTCGCCGCACGCTTCTGCCCAGGGAAAGCTCGGACATTACAGTCATCACAGAAAAATCAAGCTTGAGTGATGCACAGGTAAAAAATAAATAAATGAAAATTATTACTGAGAAGATTCTTTTTTACAGGCAGGTGTTCCTGACGTTGATGCTAACCTCGACAGCTGGAAACAGTCAGACAGTTCTACTGTCACTACAGGATATGATGTTAGTAGCTGCAGCAGCTCTAGACTATATCTTCCTACTGGCTCCATGGTAATTTTTTTTCTCTACCTATGTTCATGCTGGTTAATGTTCATAAGCGATCTTGTTTGCGTAGAACGTCGACGAAGAGTGTTCAGATACGGATTCAAACGGTGATGCTGCATCTATCAACCCTGGATTGCTTCCTCCTCTGGTCGGCGTGGACGATGCGGAATTATCCAACGAGCTTCGATTGAACTTCGACGAGCTTATGGAATCGAATGAGCTGTTGTATAACATCATGAGATTATCACCAATTCCTTACAGCAGACCACGTAAGAATCCAACGCGCCCCTACACGATGAAAAGTCGCACGAAAGGTGCAGTGAAGCTTCAGAGACCGTCTGCGCTCCAAAAACTGTTGGGGATTACCTTCGCCGACTTGGACAGGGAAGTTAAGTCTGTCTGCTGCAAAAAGTGGAAGTGTTATTCATTTATCGACACGCGTGATGTGTTTTACACGAGAGCGAAGAATGCGTCATCGTCTCTCAGTGAGCTTTATTCTTGGGCAGCTTCGCAGCTTGAATCGTTTCAAACAAAAACTGGATCGTTTCAGTATATGTATTTAACGGAGGCTGTGTGCAAAGTAGCCTGGCAGCGTATCTACGGGATCGGTGATAAAGTTTTGTCAAGAGCACACAAACTTCTTGCAAATAACACGAAGGTTTTGACAAAAAGCTACTCAACCGTTCCTGAAACAGAAGATGTGGTAGCAGTATTACTCTGCGAGAAGTTCATGGAGAGTTACCCGGAGATATGCAGCGACGGAATATGGAGGATGCAAGAAATGGCTCAGGACGCAGGAGTCCAAAACTATGTTCGCGAGAATTGGAAAGATATGTGCCTTCGGTTTGGTTGTTCGAAACGAGTTGATCCAAATAATCCTCCGACAGACAATACGATCAACAAAGTTTGGCGCATGGATTTTCCGCACGTCAAGTTTGTCAGAGGTATTATGCATATTTTCGTTATCATTACTTATTACAGGTTTGTTTTGCAGAAGGAGATTTCTCAAAATGCGAGATCTGCACAGAGCTTGCTGCTGATCATTCTAACGGTTTCAGGACTGAAGTAGAAGCTCAAGAATGGCGTCGCCGTAGCAGGCTTCATCACAAAATTCACAGGGCGTGCCGCGTTGCCAGCATGCAGCGCAAGAAGGCAGCACCAGCAGATTTTGCTGCCACAGTCATATCAGCCGATATGAAACCGCCAGTGAAGATCCCATCTTGCCGCCGCGCCGCGAAAGATTTCAAAGGAAAAATTGTGTTTCGCCTTTGCGTTGGAATCAATACCTGCTACACTACCGATACGCATTTTATTCTGACGTACCTTGAAGGCGCGGTAGAACACGGCGCGAACAGCAACATTACTATGCTTGCCGCACTTTTACATTGGCAACTTTGGAACCCTCGCACAATGCAAGCGTGGAAATTATATCTTGAGTGGGACGGAGCTGGTGATAACACCGCGTGGGCGATGCTGGGTTTCCTTGGGCTCAATGTCGTTGACAGAGGAATCCGTTTCCAAGTAGAGTCACATCGCAAGCCACCAGGGCACGGGCACGATGGAGATGATCAGGAATTTCGAGTTATGGATATCGGGTGGAAGAGCACCTTCCTGACAACTAACATCGCTCAAGCGTTATTAAAGCTCATTCTTGCATTCAAGAAGCAGCACAAGAAGAGGCATGTGCTGGTTGTTCTCGGATGTAACTACGACTGGATGACTCATTTTAGCCCGTGTATGAACAAGAGTTTCAAAAACTACAACAAACCCTTGGCATATAGAATCACCAAGAAAGATCCTGACGCTTTGCCGACTGTAGAGATCGCTACTTGGGGAGACGCACAGGATTTTCATGGAGTGCGTGATGATCCCAGAGGAGAACCGATCAATTTGTTTATCGGACGCCCCGGTAATAATATTATCTATCTTTCTCTTTCTCTCTCTCTCTCTCTATATATATATATATATCTCTCTCTCTCTCTCTTTCTCTCGTTCTATCTATCTATCTATCTCTCTCTCTATTTATGACAGCGACCGACATGCCTCCCAAGCTTCCAGTCGGCTACTTCGTCAATCCGCGCCTGAAGAAGGATATTCGTGCTTTGGCTACTAAATACCTAGGGCCGGATGAGCGAGCACATGTGGAGGAAATGTTAGCAGGTGGAAATTTGACCAGAGTAGAGGTGGATGGAGATTACTTCGAAGGCGGCCTGCCCGGCCGTCCTGCTCATATGTCCTGTGTCGATGCAAAAGGCAAGGAATGGAGAGCAGAATTTCGATTGATCGACGAGCTACCTGTAAATTGGATGGAGTTGCCTCAAGAACGACAGGAGAAAATGAACGCACTTACGCGTTTGACCGATGAAGAGCTGCTGTCCTTACCACGCACTTATTTTGTTAATGAAGGACGTCCTCCAGCTCACCCGAGATGGCGTGGTGCAAGACAGCTTACTAGCGAAGAAAAGCAGGAGCAGGATTTAGCATTTGGAAATGCTTCTGAGCCTTGGCGGAAAATTCTCACGTTGCTAAGATCGTCAGAGGAAAAAAAGCAATTTGCGTCCAAGCAGATGGTAGTTAGCGAATTGAAATCATGGATGAGAATGCATGGTGTTGCAACGCAAAACTCCGATCGGAAACAGTTCAAGAAGGCAGAGCTTATTGAACAAGCGTGGAACCATTTCGAACGATGCGACTGTGGGTTCCCTGAGGAAGAAGAGCTTGGTGCTGCTCAGCCTGCAGAACCAGTGGCAGATTCAGAGGATGACTTATCTGATACTTCATCTTCCAGTTCATCAACTGACTCATCGTCTGATCGATCTTCTGGTTCAGAGGAAGAAAAGCATGGTATTAGTTTTCTTCTTCTTCTTCTTCTTCTTCTTCTTCTTCTTCTTCTTCTTCTTCTTCTTCTTCTTCTTCTTCTTCTTCTTCTTCTTCTTCTTCTTCTTCTTCTTCTTCTTCTTCTTCTTCTTCTTCTTGTTCTTCTCCTCCTTAACATGATGCTATCCATATTGTAGATGATTCAGATCGCTCCGACGCAAGTTGG